>JAHWFO010051247.1:96828-129518 GCA_023313115.1 Rhysida immarginata | reverse complement strand
TTAGCTTTTGGCGACGTAAAAATGGACAAGCAATTGAGATAAAAAGCAAATTAACGTATCATATATATTGTATAATGCACTATAATATACCAATATATTTAATGTTATACATTATTTTTGTTTGAAGTTCGTCAGACCCTCCCCAGCTGTTGTAGCGCTAATTTTTTCCCTCTTGTATAATGCGAACCCACAAATTCAGATAGTTTTTCAGGTCAAAATTTTTCGCATTATAGTAAAATATTTACGGTATCTGTGATAATATCAAAGGATTAACCCTGACTATAATCCCCCTATTCCACCCCCATACCCCAGCACTTTAAATCTGATTTTCAGCTCGTTTTTATTTTTTTTATTTTTATACAAATTTTTAGATTACTTTTCATATGGAATAAACTATGGTTTAGTAAATCTATATTTTTAATATATTCCTAATGTGGAAAAAAAATTCATACAAATGAAAACATCCATTCAACCAAATGGGAACCAAATAGTAATTACAAAAGTTTTATTAAAGTTAAAAAAAAAAAAAAAAAAAAAAAAAAAAAAAAAATGAAAATGACAATAAGAAAATATAATTTATTTTATAAATAAAATTTTGCACAATTGCAAATGAAAAAAATTAAGAGTCTACTTATAATTCCAAACAAAAACAAACCAAAGATATATTGTTGACTGTGACTTTGCAAAAAAAAAAAAAAAAGTCGGAGTGGCTTTGATGTATCAGTAGTCTATGAAGTTACTTGATAAGTTACTTGACGAAGAAGAGGGAGTACTGTGAACTCTTGTAGTCTATCTTCGTTTGTTTTTGTTTAGAATTATAAGTAGACTCTTAATTTTTTCATTTGCAATTGTGCAAAATTTTATTTATAAAATAAATTATATTTTCTTATTGTCATTTTTATTTTTTTTTTTAACTTTAACAAAACTTTTGTAATTGCTATTTGGTTCCCATTTGGTTGAATGGATGTTTTCATTTATATGAATTTTTTCCACATTAGGAATACATTAAAAATATAGATTTACTAAATCATAGTTACTCCATACAAAAAGTAATTAAAAAATGTGTATAAAAATAAAAAAGAAATTTGGTTAATATTTTCTTTTGTTGACACTTCTGTTGTCAGTCATTGCATCTGTGATGGTTATACATGGATCCTATTAATTTTAGAATTTAAGCTAGATAATAAGACGAATTTTGTGCAATTTTTTTTTTGATAGCTTAATTTAATGTCATCAACAATGTTTATAAAACATATTTATTGTTGCTATTTCTTTTGGAGTTGTTCCATAATTTACATAGTCATGCTCTGAAGTGTGCCCTTCAATTGTTGCAGCGTGCTAGCTGTGTGCTTCTTGACTGTTGCCCCAAGAGCATAAAAGCTTCAACTTGAAGAAATTTCATCACTACTCTTCCAGGCTTCCTTTAGTTAAGATGCTACTATGAGGCCACTACAGTTTTCAATTTTTTCTGTTTCCTGAATTATTCTACAAAGATAATGTTCTGAGCATATCAATTTTATTATATCCATATATGTAAGCCCATTTTCATTTTCATTTTTGTCCTCTTCTATCGAGATGGACATTTACTTCAATAGACTGATGCAGATTTGTCTGGATTTTCCAGTCAATCTCTTCTCCGGAAGTCATCTTCATATTCTGTCCACTATGTAATGTTAAACTTCTTTGCTGTGGTGAGCTAAACATGCCTATAGGGACTTCAAAGTTAAATTCTTGATTAGGACTTTTAACCTATCTAAAGTTTCTTTTCTTAATGTAATTTCTCGTTTCTTATCTTCACTCTTGGACCTCCAATGTAATTCTAAATTTCTATTTATCTATTTAAAGGAGGTGTTTTTATTTTTAATTTTGGTCCTTAGTGTCTTGCTAAATAGCTGAACTGGAGTAGTCAAACATTTAATTCATTTTCCTGTTAAATTTGTTCTTACATTTTCTTATGCAAAATGGTAGGGAATATTTATATAAATGGATTTCCTTTTCATATTTTTTTTGTCATAAATAACTGTGGGTGAATCAAGCATTTACATTATAGCAGAGGCTTTGTATCTCATGAAAATATTTAATTTTCTTTAACTTAATTGAGTTAAAACGCAATCTTTTTTCTCATTTGTGTTGGCCACACAAGTGTTTTGAAGCCTATGGGGATTCTATTTTTGTGCATTACTGCTGCATATTCCTTTAACTCTTAATTAGCGATTTTTCATGATGCTGTCAGACTACTTAGAACTTGATTCGCATACAATTATAGACTTTATATTACATTGTAATTTTTTTTTTTTTTATGATTAATCTTGGGGAATTAATGTGTAAAATCAAATTTTTTTTTGAAAATAGCTTCTTTAGTAATATTAAAAATATAAATGCAATTTCCACTATGTCTATTGTTTGTTTCCTTATCTGCAAACGCATT
This sequence comes from Rhysida immarginata, assembly GCA_023313115.1. Taxonomy (NCBI): domain Eukaryota; kingdom Metazoa; phylum Arthropoda; class Chilopoda; order Scolopendromorpha; family Scolopendridae; genus Rhysida; species Rhysida immarginata. The sequence goes on along the minus strand of JAHWFO010051247.1, from coordinate 127,090 downwards.
TTAACTGCATACAACCTTGCTTAAGTTTAATCTTTTTGATTTTATGAATCTTTTACCAGCTTTAAAAAAAAAACAACGCAATGTCTAGTCTAAATGATGTTTAGATTATAAATCCACTATACAATCTTTTTCTATTATCTTAATCTCACTAATGTTGTGAGAATAGTTAACTTGATAAAAGCAATGATTTTGTAAGATTAAATTTTCATTATAGTCCTTTTATGAATATTTTAAAGATTTAAACCTTAGCTGGTATTTTTTCAAACAAGCTTCCAAAAACTTAATCATCGCATTTGATGACTATCAATTTAAAGATAAGTTTAGATTTTATTAAAAACGTTACAATTTAACCCTTCCAATCTAAATTAGTTTTTTAGCTTGGGGATGGGGGTAGGACAAGAGGAGCAATATCCTTTCCTCCCTTATTTTAGAATGATCACATCCTCACACCTCCCTACGAAATGGTCATCTCTTGGGCCCCGACTGTAATTAACTGAAGTTATTGAATGAACAAAAAGAAAATAGCCTACTCCTATATACACAACAGATAAAATAAATTCTGTTGGCATCAAAGAATGGTTTAAATACCGTAATTTTTGGGAAATAATAAATATATATGTGTACATGAGTACATATTATGCAAATTTAAAAAAAAATAAAAAAAAAAATTGTCCAAAACTATTATGCAAAATTGTACATAATTATCCAATAACAAGGTAAGACTAATATAAAATATTAATGTGGAACCGCCATCCCTTAATATTTAATTTATACGAAGCAAAAGTCAAAGGTAATTAACACAGAATTACTGCCAGCTGGGGTGGGATTCAAGGGTTCGGGACTTGTAGGCGTGTGCTTTTTCAATGAGACCACCAGAGTTTAACTAAACTTTTATTAACAATTTAGATTGAAGTTCTTTACACTAGGATATACACAAATGTCAGCAGGTAACTATTAAAACACCTATATGGCCTAAACGCCTTGCAGCAGGCACCTCTAGGAACTACTTAACACGCAATAAATTACTACTAATCACTGAGGGGCACCCTCAAATACGCATTTATATCTACAAATAACAGGTAAACTCAATATTTCCAATGCCAATCAATAACCAGCAGCAATAACCTCTTTATGAGTGGGCTCTGATAATGCTCTTGTGCTTCATGCACAGGCGACAGACACACATCGCTATGGGACGAGCATGCGCTCATCCACACAGCGAACCATATAATCGTACAATCAGCAGGCACCGCTTAATATACAACCAATCAATGTGAGAACACGTCGCATGGCCCTTTTCGACAACGGGGAGGACCACGGTAACCCCAGCGTGTACTTCCGTTGCTACAAATGATCTGAGAGGTATTTTTCTCACCTGGCCATCCGACACAGATTTGCAGTTGCACACCAGCTACACACATGTCCTGCCCGTGCCACTAGATTCCAGATTTGGAACGCGCTCAATCAGCTGCGAGCTGAACAAGCGGCCCCTCTGAAACACATGCAAGATGGGGTGTCCTGCGCCAACACTGGCTTCATAAATCGGCCAGACTTAATATATGCAAAGACACATGAATAATGAAACTAATTCAATTGGGCAGCGCAGCAGGCTCGTGCACAAAACCAAGTTCATAGTCTTGGACTGGTGACTGGAAGCAGGATGAATCCGTAGGGTGTTTGAAACGCCTATGCACGCGGACTCTTTCCGCAGGGACTACAACAGGTAGAGAGTAATTGCCAAACAGGCATGTCTAAGTCGAACACCATGGGTTGGTATCACAGAAAAGCAACAAACAACGGAATGGACTCACCAATGCTGTCATCTAGTTTCGTGCAGCACAGTCACTTGTCGACGCCCTTTTGTCACCTAGAGCCGCTTTCCATGATGCAACGCGAAACTCGTCAAAGTCAAAACAGAACTGAATTATTACCATTTACTTTAAAATCAGAAACTAGTGCACCGCTATTTCCAAATTACAAAGTGCACATTATAACTAAAATTAGAACATGGACAAAGAGCGGCATAATCTTCTTCTTGAACCTTCATGCCCAATGTTCGAACAACTCATACAGTACGTATGAACAAAAAAACACGTCTTCACTCAGCGACTGCTTCAAGAAGAACACACAAGATATTTAAATTAAGAGAATTTTTCTCCGAAAACAAGCACGGACTACAACAATGCCTCGTTGGGAGCCTGGCAAGATCTTCTCGAAAATCTTATCCGAGAAAACAATGCCAGTTCCTATTGCGCCGACAATCGGGCGCAACAGCAATGGTCGTAAACAAAAAAAACACTCAAATGATAATTAACAGGTTATACAAGTGATTTTTCAAAATATTTTAATTTTAAGTTTTGTACATAAATTAAATTTGTTAAAAATAATAAAATACCAAAATCTCAGTCATAAGATAAATGTAATAAATTCTTATATTTCAATAAACAGAAAATTAAATAGTCATAGATGTGAAGTTCTTCTGCACCGTAGCTATTAACATAACGGATTGTGATCTTACAGTACAGCATGCTTGGTAAAAAATAGATAATCAACTGGTCTCGACTTTTATTCCTGCCTTCATCTATATAAACAGTTACGTTATACAAAATTAACTAAAATATATAAAAATGGATTTTAAAGTGTCTTGATATTCAGCAATCTCTGGACACGATTTTGAAGTATCAGCTAAACACAGTGCTAATCTATGAGCTACACAATAAATTCCTATTTTTCTTTTGACGATACCGCAATGGAGACTATTGGAACTAGCGCAATTTCATTGGTTCAAAAGTTAAATCTCCATGAAAAAATTCACCAATAACGACTGACGACAAATTAAACCCATAATCTAATGATTTATGGACGACAAAGATTCGTATCCAAAATTTATATTGTAATATATAAAGGAAAATCTTTAAATCATAATAAAATCATAAAAACATTTAATATGATTAAATTTCACGGGCGGGGAAACTCCCCTCCTGAAAGTTTTCTTGGGCGCGATTTTAAAATTTTGGATGAGAATCCCGCCATCCCGCCCTGAATTTCAAGCCCTGACACCCCAACTGACATGGAATGTCACAAATGCCACACAATCAGTCAGCACAGTAGTTTAGCAATTATTTTTTCATGCGAAATTGGTAGCAATTAGGTTCAAAAAGTAAGGCAAATTACTTACTCATTAACTAAAGCTGACATTGGCTGTGTTCATGTTCTGCAATTATTACTGTCTTAATAATATCAGTCCAAGAAATTTGGGGCTGCTATTCTGCACTTTTACCGAAGTTGGCTACTAACCAATCTTTTTAAAGATATCGAGAAAAACCTTTGAATTTTCTTATGGATAACTGGGTACATTTTGCATGGCAAAGAGTAAAAGAACATATACAATAAATACTATTTGAAATGCTTTTGTGAAAGCAGGAATTACCCCTCTTGTGGGTGATTTAATCATGATAATCGAAAAAGAAGAGGAAGAAACTGTAATTAGCCTTAACAAAGAACTGCCTACTGAAATTACTGAATTACAGTGCTCACTCCATATGAGCAAAATCCCATTACAATGTACCGTACTTTAACGTACATTTCAAAATAACGTTCAAATATAAAATCCCTGGCAGAAATCCTAGTCTGTTAATGTTAAAAAGTTTCAGTTTAACATACATCAAATTAACGTACGTTTCAGATACGGTGACTAGAGATTCTGAACATCAGACGAAAACAAAATGAGACTGAAACTGACGAGGAAGACGAAAATGAAAATGGCCGTTTGGAATCGGAGGTAATGCCCATCTTAACTTTTGTAGCAATGGAGGCTATAAAAAGTTTAAGAAATTATTTTGCACACTATATTGACACACTGGACTCATTTCACTTTACTATGTCAGATATGGAGGAATTTTTGGAAAGGCAAGTTATGCAAAGAAGCAAACGGAATTACAGATTTTTTTTATTAATCAACTGTAATACTGTAATATTTGTATTGAATAAAACAATGTAGATCTTTTGTGAATAAATTAAAATAAACATACAGGTTGATTCTAAAAGGTCGTGCCAAAATGAAAAGGCAGGTAGCGGGTGAAATTCTGAGCAAAAAACTCTAGTCGCGTTTTTCGATCTGAGGCTCCGTTAAAAAGTTATAGCACTTTAAAGTTTCGTGACATCACTTCCGGTTTGTCGTCAGAGGCGCGAAAGTACTACCCAAGCATTCGAAATTTATGTTCGAAAATGCTTACATTTCAGTTTAATAATTGATTTCTAATTTAATAAGCAAGCTTTTCTTGATTTTATAACAATTATAGCGAAAAACTTTTAAATTCGAAAAGGTCTGCGTTCGAATATGAAGGATGAATTTGAAAATTATTACGTTTCATTTACATAATATTGCTAATTTAACAAACTATCTTTTCCTGTATGCTATAAAATGTACTTTGAAATAGCTTTTATTTATAGGACATTTAAGACTGGAAAATAAAGTATGTTAAAAAATATTTTTCGACTGAAACGGAAGTGACGTCACGAAACTTTAAAGCGCTATAACTTTTTACGGAGCCTCAGATCGAAAAACGCAACTAGACTTTTTTGCTCAGAATTTCACCCTCTACCTGCCTTTTCATTTTGGCACGACCTTTTAAAATCACCCTATATATCATTCTACATCTGCTACACTTCATGAATTCTGTTTTTCTGTATACATACTGTATATGTATCGTACACAAGTAGTACAGGTGACCGAGAGGGCTAGGGCGTAGGCTTTCTAGTTCTCGAGTCTGCCTGGTCGTGGGTTCGAATCCCGCCGTGGACATGGATGTTTGTGTTTGTCCCGGGCTGCGTACAGATATAACTTGTGTAAAAGACGCAAAATGACCTTAGTAGACGACGCCAAAATTTCTAATAAACCAACCAACCACAAGCAGTACTGTTTACCCCCCTCCCTCCAAGCTTAATGGGGCCCCGAACCCCTGACGTTTACACCCCTTTCGAGTACACATAGCTGCAGTGGGCATTAGCAGCCCGAGGTGTGGGAGAGGGGGGGGGTAACATCCAAAATCCAATAATCAAAAAATATATCAGACAGTGATGAAAATATTCTATTAAAATAATGAATAAAAAAAACAAAAAACACTTACATGTTTCTGCTAACTCCGTTAACCAAAAATGCTGTAAACAAACAAATGAAACAATAGTTAATAAATATAAAATCACCCTGTTTTATGTGTAGGTTACTGTATTGTAAATTTAAATCATCCTGCTATTTCTACTCTTGAGTGTAGAGAAAAGAGAAAGAGACGAGATTACTCTGAAGAACGTAACGTGAAGCAGAGTGAGAAAACACTGAACAGCTTATGTTTCAGACAAAGACTGCTGTCTTCATCAGCTAAAAGGTAAATAGGAAGTCAATAGAAGATCCTCATTATACAATGTGTAGCAGACCACCATTGGCAGGCTTTTTCTCAGAAGTTCAACATCAAAATTTATATGACTAAAGACTATGTGAAGAATTTAATGGTGGTTATCCCATTTTCCAGAAATGGCAGGAAATGGGAAGATCCCAGGCGATTCCAAAAATTTTAAATAAGTATATGGGCTGAATAGTGTGTAGTTGGATAGATCTTGGAGAAAGAAACAACTTTTGTAGGAAATGTTTTTTTCCAATTGGCTTCCTTCAGGAAAAGTGCTTTCTTTTAGGGAAAGTGCAGGTTTTATCACATTAAATGTTCAAACTGCCATCTGGTTTGCTGCTGGTATTTGCACTGTCTCCTCCTCATCTAATTACAGACCCGAGAAGACTTCTTCTTGCGCTAGCCTTGTGCATGCCCTCCTTATTCAGTCCTGAACATACTCCTTCGTTGTAGGCTACCTTTTGTACCCAATTTTCTTTTCTTTTTGCATTAAGTCTGAGATCATTTTTAGGTTGAATCATTTATATCATATCTGGATAATAAGTTTCAATATTTTTTGAAAAATTTATAATGACATTAAATAGTTTCACAAAAATGAAATATGCTGTTTCATTTTTTTTCTAAATTTTTAAAAGTAAAAAATAGACAAATTTCAGGCAGCTTTGTGTTCATGACTGAATGGTGAAGAAATTTTTTAAGTATTTTTGCAAATTATTTTCCTCTGAATTTTTATTTGAATTCATGTCAAACTGTAATTTGAGCTCTCTAATGTAAACATGCTATTTGATTCTAGTGCATGCATAAGCAACATGATCCCTCCCATTGTTGATGACTTGCAAACTTCAAAATTCCTTTGTTCTTAAAAGGGGGCTGATGATGACATCATGCAAAAGGAGCTGGAAGAAGTGATGTCTCCAAGAAAGGGGGACTATTCCAAAAGTTTATTTTTTAAGCTGTGTATAAATACAATAAAAACAAACTGAAACAATACTTTATGACAGAAATTATTTGATATAGTTATACAATGACTAAACATTGGTAAAAACATAAATCTATCTGATAAAAGAAAATGAATCATTAAACGAGTTTACCTCTTAATATACAGGGTGATTACAAAAGAACTTCACACTTTAAAAAATTTATTACATCAAAGCTATTGAGAATATAGCACACCACATACGGATTCTTAAAGAAAAACTCTTGAAGTTTATTGTGACACAGTTAAAGATGTTCAATATGCCCCCCTGAAGTCGAATTCGTTCCAAACCCGCATTAACATGTCTCCATCAACCCCACATATCGCTACCATAATGTGTTCTTTCAGCTCGTCTAGGTCAAGGGGAAGGGGTAGGGTGAAGACCTTGTCCTTTACACACTCCCATAAAAAGAAATCACAAGGTGTAGTAAGTTCGGGGCTCCGCGGTGGCCACCTAGCAAGTTTTAGGTTATTCTTTGCTCGACCAATCCACTGCTGTGATTTCTTTTTATGGGGGTGCGTAAAGGACAAGGTCTTCACCCTACCCCTTCCCCGTGACCTAGATGAGCTGAAAGAACGCATTACGGTAGCGATACGTGGGATCAGTGGAGACATGTTAATGCGGGTGTCGGACGAATTCAACTACAGGGGGGCATATTGAACCTCTTTAACTGTGTTACAATAAACTTCAAGAGTTTTTCTTTAAGAATCCGTATGTGGTGTGTCTATATTCTGAATAGCTTTGATGTACTAAATTTTTAAAAGTGTGAAGTTCTTTTGTAATCACCCTGTACAACAATTCACAAAATACCGAATGTACATAGTTGCCATCTTCAGTGGTGATTCACAATCGAATAAACTAAGGGGGAAAGAGGGAGGGGATAATTCAAACCAAAACTGGAAGATAAGAGCTAAAGTCCAATAAGCATTCAAGTTGGGTAAAGACTTCTATTTTTATTAGCTTTTGTTTTAGGTGGTTTAAGGTTGATTTTAGTGAGCTATTTGATGAGGGTGAAGCCGTTGAAAGGTTTGGCATCTTGGTTGAGCAAATTATCTAAATTTTCCTTTTGCATTTTTGATACCAGAAAGTGTAATTTACACGTTTTCTTTATGCACATTAGTAATCAATATCCTAGTATCAATTTTACTTATGAAACAGAACAGGATGACGGACTATCTCTTTTAGACATTAAACTCACCCGATTAACCTTTTTGCTGTGTAAAGCTGAAATAATCCACACAAAATTTCATTACCTTCACCTTCGGAAATCCGATTCATCCCATAGGGTTTAAAAAACTTATGGTGCTAAAAGTGGATATTTCCATCTTCTCAGGAATGAAAATGAAATTAAATTACGCAGTGAAATTTACCATAAACCGACAAACAATTTGAATTACATTCCTTCCAATTCCAATCATAAATGGGGACATAAAATTTCAACCTTTATTCATATGGTGGACAGAGCATTCTTTCAACCAGGAAATTAATCAAATCAACGATATCACTAATAAAAACGGTTACCAAGGAACTTAATTGATAATCTGGAGGAAAAAAAGAATAACCTACTATGCCCTTGAACACCGACATGAGTTTATTAAAGAAGATTTGAAGATGATTTAGTCCATTCAAAACAATAGATTACTGGATCCTTTTAAAATTATGCAATACAAAAAGAAAATTCAGATAATTTGCCTCAAAGAAGATGCCGGTTCTATCAATGATTCCACTATCGTCAATTGCTCACATCAATCAATTTTAAACCACCCCTAGAACAAGACTTTACCCAACTTGAATGTTTACTGGACTTTAGCTCTATCTTCCAGTTCCGGTTTGAAAGCTCCCTCTCCCTCTTTCCTCCATAGTTTATTCGATTAAGAATCACCGCTGAAGATAACTTTGTTGCCGAAATGTACATTCAGTATTTTGTGAATTGTTGTGTATTAGGAGGTAAACTCATTTATTGATTCACGTTCTTTTGACAGATAGATTTATGTTTTTACTAATGTTTAGTCACTGTATAAATACATCAAATAATTTCTGTCATAAAGTATTGTTTCTAAAGCATACCTTCAGCTATGACTGGAAATTTTTTTCTCATTGTGGAGTGTGGTATTATAAAAAGGGAGCTTATATTTAGCTCACAAAGAAAAGAAAATTTGCTGTTTTAAGACTGCAATGATTTGAGTAATTCTTAAATATCATTTTTTTTATTAATATTCCTATAACCATAAAGGGGAACCTCTAATCCACAAAGAGAAATGAAATACCGGATATGTATTTCAGCTACCAGGTAGACATCTTGCCCCTTTTTGGTTGTTCCATTCCACAGTTCTTGCTTAATTTTTTGTGAAGATGGCTACTTGGTAGCAGAAATAAGTATCTGGTATTTCATTTTCCCTTGTAGATTAAAACTTCTCTCTTTATGGTTGTTCTATTCCACAGTTCTTGCTTAATTTTTTGTGAATATTTCTATATTTCTTCATAATGCTAGAAAATAAATGTACCAGTTATAATAAACATACAGGTGTTTTTTATATCTGCATAAGATAATTAAGGTATTTATAAGAGCAGATTTATATCACTTTTTTTGCAGAGCAGCAACACTATTTGTAATGAAAATTGTGTGTATCAATACTAATTTATTATATTTTCAATAGGTTTTCAAAATTAAAGGACAATAGTTTTAACGTTATGTTGTTTTAAATTTCAAACTGTAGCAATTCTTATAGAGGTCACAATTACAGAATGTTGCAAATAGAGAGAAAATGAAATGTAAACCAGTAGCACCTGTAACAGGCCTTCTTTATTTGATCTCTATTTCACTTTCCTTCATTTATAGCCTATCCCTACACAAATTATTTGCCAGGCCATCCCATTGGCTCTGCCATTATACTACTTCTCTTATTGTCAACTAAGGAAATATTTGGACTACTGAATTACTGTTTAAAGTATGTTATTACCATTTTGTTGGTATCTATCAACAAATTTTAACTTCTGTCTTCCCCCAGAAAACTTTTGATATTTTTTGGGATTTCTATGTCTACTGAAAGCAAATATACAAAGTGCTACCCAAAATATACAAGAATCTGAATATTCTTCCCAAACCAAAAACAGTATGAGGTTCTGCTACTAGATGCCTCTTGGTGCATCTTTCAGGTGCTGCTCTGCCAAGTTTTGCAAACGTAGGCACATTTCTGAGTTACTGCCATTTATGTTGCAGCGTATTCTTGTGCTTCTGCGAATTTCTAAATTTATATGAACTGATCAGAATATCAACGGGAAGATTTACTGGAAGGTTTTGAAGAGACAAAGGGAAAACATTTGGCAAACGGCCCAAATTGTGAAAGAACGAAGACTGCTTGCTCCACCATGATCAATGAACTCGCACACACGTCACTCGTTGTGAAGGAATTTTTGTCAAAAAACAGCATGGCAACGAACCCCCATCCTTCCTACTCCTCTGATCTAGCTCCCTGAAACTTCTACCTATTCCTTAAAATAAATATCGTACTGAAAGCAAGACGTTTTGACTCCACTGCAGATAAATTTGGAAATTCACAACAGCACAAGAACAAGTTGCAACACAAACAGCAAACTCATAAAGAAATGCACCCACGATAACAAAACTTGGCAGAGCAGCGGCTGAAAAGTGCACCAAGAGGCATCTAGCGACCAAAACTCATGCAGTTTTTTTTTTGGGCCAAATATTCAAATTCTCGGATATTTTGGATAGTACCTCGTATAGACATAAATTTTTTATCATGTCTGGTCGTTTGTAAAATGACACAAATAATTTTATCAACTTTTTACAATAGCAAATGAACTAGGACCTATTGAGTATCAAAATGGAAAGAGACCTTGCAGTACAACAGTGTAGTTTAAAACCAACTAGTTTCGGCATTTAATCCTGCCTTCATCAGAGTACAAGAAAAGTGGGCTAGTAGCCCTTACATAATGAGACAGTAAATGATGTAAGAACATGATAAACATTAAGTGACAATGATACAATTCATGGAAAGTTCTGATTGGTTGGCGTAAATAAGGGGTGACGTAAGTTACAAAATATATGGGGGTGACGTAAATGGATTAAATTGAGTGAATATAGGGACGTGTAACAATGAATAACAAAAAAAACAAAAACAAACTATAATCCTAATAATAATAATTATGAATCTCCGTAACCATCCTAGAGTAGAAAAGGTTAGAGTACACATTTGCCTGCCACTGAACGATTTCAGATGCGAAATAGCTAACTGCAATTTAGGGATGGATGAGAGCGAAGCGGTGCTGTTTTTATACAAAGACCGTGTCTTAAGGAGACGTTGAGGAATATATTTCTAGACTAGCAGAGGTACCCGCCATTGCGCGGGATAATTACACTTGTAGGTAAACAGAACAGTCTCAAAAAGTTAAATTATAACTCCTAATTGGTTAAATAATAACTCAATCAATACAACACAGAGCAAAGGGACTATCCATTCTATGAAAACTACGAAAAACAGGAAGTCTAGGTGATATACTGGGACTTTATCTAAACTCTTCTTGACTTGCCTCACCACTGCAGGGCATCACTGTATACTTTAGACTCAAGTTTTTCTTGCCCTTGACGCAGAAGCTCTTATACCCTGTTGCTCTATTCACAACTCCCATTGTTCAGATGTTTCAAACGCTTGTATAGCTTTTTCTGTTTTAGTTACGGATTTGCGGTCTTCCGGATTCGTGGTGCCCCACTGTATACAGGATTGCCTAAAAGCTATTCACCAAGATTAAACATCAATTTTTCAGCTAGTGACAAGTGTACTAGTGAAAACTGTGTGATGTGTTCTTGGCATCAAGGCATTTTGTTTAACGTGTTTTTTTTATTTTTGTATCATTTTGAAGGAATGAAAAACTGGCTGCCTACACAAACTAGCAGCAATTTTTCATCATCGAAGAATACATTTGGGCACCCTTTCTGAATTCATTCATTCAAGTTTGTCAATGTGCCTATCTCGGCCAACTTTGACTCCAAACTTCACTTGGAATGCTTGTCTCATGTGTTGTTAGTTAAACAAAATGCCTTAATGCCAAAAGCATATCACACAATTTTCAAACAATTACACTTAGTATTAGCTCAGAATTTGACACATAATCTTGGTCGGTAAGTTTTCAACTACCCTGTATTACAATTACAAATCAGCTGTTACAGAAATGTTACTTTTAACTTATAACATTGTTTCTTTTTAAAGTCTAATTTTATTGTGATTACTTTCTCTCTCTCTCTCTCTCTCTCTCTCTCTCTCTCTCTCTCTCTTGTATTTCTTGTATTTCTTTTGTAAACTGTCATTGGGTTGTTATAAAATGTTGTTTATTTTTTTAAATAAATTAATAAAATCCAACCTTTCTGAATGGGAGCATTCTGCAAAAAAGTGGCCACCAGCACGGCCAAATGTGATCTAATGACTACTCGTGATGTTTAGTGTTTAGTTCAGTATTGCATATTACTTTGCATATATATTCACGTGTTCAAATTTAATATAAATTTCTAGTGCCTTCTACATACTGTTATGTACCTTCTTGTCAAAACCAAGGTGGACATTTATATCTGAAAAATCACTCTTTAAAAAATTTTGCAGTATAGTCTATCTTAGTTTTTCTTTGTTTATTACTGTATGGTTGATGCTTACATTCTAGTTAACATTAGTGAAGAAGGCTAAACAAATATTTTAATGGTTGAAGTATAGAAACTTGTTTTTTAGCAAATAAAATGCACTCACTCACCAAAGTCATGGTACACCTGCCAAATAACGTGTTGGGCCCCCTTTGGCCCGGATAACAACAGCGACCCATCGTGGAAGAGAGTCTACTAGTCCCCGGAACACATTCACAGGTTCTGCAAGTCATGTCGGCTCAACTGCACTCCATAACAATGCTGCATTTACCAGCTGTGTTGCTGGCAGCCTGACAGATCGTTCGATGACGTCCCACAAATGTTCATGGGATTGCAATCTGCGGAACGTGCAGGCCAAATTACTATCGTGAAGTCAGTAGCATGTTCCTCCAGCCACTGCCGCGTCACAAGGGCCGTGTATGGAGGTGCATTATCTTGCTAGAAGATGTCGTTGCCCGCAGGGTAATAACAGTTCATGAAGGGGTGCAGGTGGTCCCCAAGGAGATGACGTAGGAAGTAGCATGAAGAGTGGATGTCAGATGCACCAATGGACCCATTACATGCCACGAGAAAACAGCCCAGACCTGTAAGGAGCCTCCACCTGTCTGAGTGGTCTCCACCTGACGAGCGGGGTCCATGGCTTCGTATGGCCTGCACCAGACATCAACACGACCATCGACCCAATACAGCTGAAACTGTGACTTGTCGGACCAAGCAACCCTTCACCAGTCCTCAGCGGTCCAATGTCGATGTTGGTTGGGTCAGACTAGGCGCTGCCGACAATGTGCCTGCTGCTGCCATGGCTCGCCAAATTGTCATCATGGACACAGTTGCGGATGTCCCTGGTTGTACCACATGGTGATTTGGCTCGCTGTCGCCCTTCGGTCAGCAGTTGCAAGCCGGGTGACCTGGCGAACACCTCTGGCATGGATTGTAACCCCTCGTTGGGTGTACTCTCAATAGATCCTTGCAACAGTTGTGTGGGAAAATCGCATGGTGTTGGCTACATCTGATATTGAGGCACCCATCCGTCTGGCACAAACAATCATCCCCCGTTCAAATGCAGATAGCTCTCAGCATGCTGCCATTTCTGCAGCTAGTTTTGCTTACAATGATTGTGTGATATCAAGGAGTCCAGTGCACCTGTATTCAGTGAATGGAAGCAGCAGGATCCGTCTCATTATGAACAGGGATCCCGATTGGAGGGGTGTGCCATGACTTTTGGTGAGCGAGTGTATATAATGTGTATCATAAAATGATTTTAGTTTCTGCACCAGTTCTGCAATAAATTGTTCATTCCTCAAAACTTCAACTGTTTTAAAATCTTTAAAAAGATAAATTGCAAGATGACAATTCTGCGCTGTTGCTAAACAGCTGTCCTTGAATGTGATAATATGATGCATGTTTTTCAAGTATGTACCGTTTTGATATTAAAAAGAAATGGGGATAATTTTATTTTAACACTTTAATTTTTATATGAAAGCCTGGACCTTAATCTACTTAACAACATAATTTCCACCTTCTGAATTCCATCCTCTTAGAAATTGGCTGCCTGATTTACTAACCACTTCAATCTGACTCCAAGGCAATCCACAAGCAAAAACACCCTGCCTATCCCAAAACACTGTGCACATGATTTTTCAGGCTGAAATTGTTTACTTGAACTTTACTTTCCTAGGATGGAGACATTCAACACTCCATCCATCCTGTTTTGATTCCTGTGTAACGTGAGCAACCCATGTTTCGTCACCAGTGACAATTTGGCTTAAAAACTTATCTCCTTCGTCACAGTATCTCTCGAGGAAAGTCTCACTAGAGGAAGGCACTGGCTAAACAATTGGTTTTGTGCAACTGGAGTGGTTAGCAAATGAGGCGGCCAATTTCTATGAGAACAGAATTCAGAAGCTGATCATCTAATATGATAAGTGCCTTAACCCTTTTGCTGCATAAAGCGGATATATCCACACAAAATAACATTATCTCTACCTGGGGAAATCTGATTCATCTCACAGGGTTTAAAAAACTTTTTGTTATGCTGCTAAAAGTGGATAATTCCATCTTCTCAAGAATGAAAATAAAATTTAATTACGCAGTGAAAGGGTTAATACAGGTGGAAATTAAAATTGTCCTTTGTTTTTTTTTTTTTTTGTTTTTTTTTTTATCAAAACGGTACTTAAAAATCACGCCTCATAATATTGGTGTGTTTCTTTAAGTGCAAAATTGCTGTTTTTTCACACAGATACAAAAAAATCCAAGTTCAATAGAAACGTGGCTTTCTTTAGGGCATTTAACTGCCAAAAGTTCTTTATCATTAATCAGCCGATCTGGTCAACAGCAGAGAAATGGGTACTTCACGTTAATAGAAAGTCCATATTTGTAAGTCTTCTGCTATGTAAAAACCTCAAATCATTTTCTCGGCGACTGGGTTCATGCTTCCTACCATGCTTCTCTTTTTAACTGAGATAAATTTCAAATTTTCATATTCTTTTATCGTTCATGTTTTGTTTTCTTTGAAAGCTATATGATTTCGTAAAACCAAGAGTTTATGAAAGAGATCGATGAACAATAATAATGCTGGACAATGGCAGTGTTACCAGGCACTTTAGACTAGATTGGCCCCTGGTGCCATCTACTCTGAACGCTCCCATTATAAAATCCAAATTTCAGAGGGACTACAGTTATTATGACTTACCACATCATCTTCACTCCACATATTGACGTCATAAGAATTAAGTTTCTAAAATAAGTAAATTGAAATAATTATTATAATAAAAATATTAAAAAAATACAACACATATCTATTTCATTGTTGTTTTAAAAATGTCAAAAATGCTCAGTATATAATTGTGTTAATTTTTTTAATTTTTTTCAATTTTCATATCTTTGAAAGTAGTCTGCTATATACCTGCAAATGCTGTTGTCGTTCTAAACTTTGCTCTTTCTCTTCCAAACGGCGTTCCCACTCAAGTAGTTTCTTGTGTTTTTGATTTAAGTCTTTTTCCATATTTTGAATATGATCTAATGTAGACTGGATCTCCTCCCTAATGAATGAGTTAGTAATTTTAAATTTCTAAAGTAACAGAAATAGTACAACCAGAAATGCTAAACTACCCCCTGTTCTATTCAGTGCATTAAACAATGAACAAACTTATTACTTAGAACATGATAAGTTGTAGAATATTTCCTTGGAAACATTTTTTTTTTTCAATAATGTCATTCAACTGCCCCCTGTTCTCTCAATGCAACCTTTTTCAGCCAATGCAGCAAATTCATACATAAAATACTGATTGACTGTCATTATCAATGTTGACAGCTAAACCATTTACAATGTAACATGAATTTTGCATTTAAGACAGAGAAAAAATTTTTGGTTTATATATGGTTACTAGCTATCCGGCCATGCGTTGCTGTGGCTCAGTGTAGTTAAATGAAAAGAAAGCAACACATGAGAATTTTCATGGCGATCAGTTGAACGATATAGAAAATGATGTGCCGCAGCACCATCTAGAAATGGCCTTCAGTAAAATAGATAGCATAAAAAAAACCTTCTCCATGATAAAACACATGTGCCAACTTTCATGGTGATCGGTCAAACGATGTTGGAGTTTAACAATCTCATACAAACTAACATCCATCTTTGTATATATAGAAGAGAAGAAAGAAGATAAAATAAATGAAGAAATAAACATCATTAACAAGTTATAATAATTCATAAATATTTGGGACAGTGTAACATATAAAAGAGAAAAAAAAAACTAAATGGAAAAGTACAATGTGGCAATTAATCAAAAGGAATCAGAAAGTTAAACAAAAGATTTTTTTTTTTAAATGAAAAGGATACACATCCAACTATGTCTTGATAAAGACTCTGAAACTGCTTTTAAAAACTAAAGTGCGCTTGTCATTTATTATGTTTAAAAAATTTTAACATCTTGTTGCTGTTTACTGAACACTTGAATAGCAAACAACAGAATCGAATTTCAATTTTATATTTACATTCAGTTTTTATTTACATAACTACAATTGTAATGTCATTTCTAACTGCAGAGATTATTTTGTTTGGTTTACACTCTGCCACCAATTTAGCCTTCATGGTAGAGTGGGTAATGTTTGTTTGTTGCTCAAGTGCAAAGGAATTACTTCAAAACTTAAATTAGATTCCATTACATGAACAGATTCAAAGGAAGATGTAAGGAGAGGAAAAGAAAACCATTGTAGCGAAATTACGGGTCACATGCATAACACAATGGTGGTCAAAAATTTAACATCAACCAAATATGTCTAAAAAATATTGCCAATGTTTGAAAAATCAAGGCTCAAAAGTTAATTCTACCCCTGCTACAAAATAAATGAGACTGTTTGAAACAAAGTATTAAAAACAAATTTTTTTTTTGGAGGATACACTATGAAAAGGGGAGCATGTTTCAGAATATTTAAGTAATTGACTGGACACAAGTTTAGCACCCTAACGTATTTGCAACTTGGATTTCGCCTATAGTTTGTTGTATTTTAATATACACATTGTATAAGCAACAATTTTAATTTCACTTGTACTTTTTTAACCAACAATCATGGAAAAACGACAAAGCATACTGCTAGATCTCCGTGAACAAATTAGGTGGTTACACAATGAAGGACTAACATTGGATGCCATTGCCAAAATTGTTAACTGTAGAAAATCATGTTGTATACATACAATTCAGACGATTACGCAATGAAGGATTAACATCTGATGCCACTGCCAAAACTGTTAACTGCAGCAAATCATGTTGTATACGTACAACTCAGCGGTACAACAACACTGATTCTGTCAGAGATCGCTCACGACTAGGAAGACCTAAAAAACTAACCCTGCATATCGACTTTATCATTCATCGTCTCTCCAAAAAAAGACAGATCCTTAACTTCAACAATGATTCAAGGTGAATTACCTACTCATCATCAAGCTAGCATTAGTTCTCTTACTGTTCGTCGACAATTAAACCAGTTTAGTTTGTTTGGGCGAGTAGCACAAAAGAAACCTTGTGTCATTAAAGAATAGGAAAGCTAGGTTAGGTTTTGCTCATACCCATCTCAACCGGACAACACAACAGTGGAAAAACGTGCTGTGGTCGGATGAGACAAAGGTGATGGCCTGTGATGGCAGAAAGTACATCAGATGTAATAAACATGAAACATACAAGCCACAGTGTTTACAGCCAACCGTAAAATATGGAGGGGGATATGTGATGATGTAGGGTTGTTTTACCTGGCATAGCATAAGCCCAATCCATCATATAAATCGCATCATACAAATCCATCCTTGAGGACATTATGCTTCCTTATGCTAATGATAATCTGCCCCTGACATGGTCATTCCAGTACGATAACAACCTGAAACATACCAGCAAATTTGCAAGGAACGGTTACAGACAATTCATATCAAAGTTATGCCATGGCCTGTTCAGTCAGCAGATTTGAACCCTATAGAAATGCTATGGATTGATGTCAAAAGAGCTGTTAAAGAAAAAAACTCCAATAGTAATCTTACACTACTCGACACCATCAAAGAAGCATGGAACAACATTCCAGAAGATCGGTGTAAACGTCTAGTGGAATCCATGCCCAGACACTGTGTAGCCATTATTAAAATTTTGGTTACCCAACCAAATACTGATTCTATGAATTATTTATTTATTCTGGTGCTAAATTTTTGTCCATAGGAAAGTCACCTAAAGGATTAAAAAAAATTATCTCATTGTTTCAACTTTGAATTCAACATGCATGGTTATTTGTTGGATCATTTCACATAATTCTTTTCTTGGTGTAAATTATTTTGTAACTGGTTAAGAAATTTTTGTAGCAAACAACATAAGCCAATAAAGGTGCTAAATTTTTGGCCACCACTGTATGCCTTTATTTTGTTATCTGAAAAACATGCATAAATAGTGGTCCTTTTAAATTACAGTAAACTCCTGATTATCCATGTGTGGAATATCCGGTTTGCAGATTATCTGTGCATGAATTTAATTTATAAAAAGAATAATAATATGTACATGTATATGTACAAAACGAAAATGCTTGCGATAGATTTGGTTAAACAAAACCGAAGCTTTGACTAGGGCCGAGTTTTAGCGCCACTATGGCAAATAAGAGAAACCTATTTGCCTCCATCTCTTATCACCGATTGGACAAGCCTTCTATGACTAATTTTAGTTAGGGCGCTTCTTTCGTGCTGGACGTTTCTTTTTGGAGGAGAAAACAACAGTGAGTACAGTACATTCATAACAAATAACGTAAGTCTCCCGCAAATACTTTTAGTGTAAAATTACGTAAACTAAGATGTTTTGTTAGAGTACATTGACCAATGGGAATTCGAGTACAATGACATACGAGGGCAGTCCTAACAAAGAAAAACAGAAACAATTTGAAGAAATATTGCTTTATTTCTCAACATAGTCTCCTTTTAACTCAATACACTTTTCCCAGCGATGTTCAATAGCTTCAATACCCTGTTTATAGTGAGAACCATCGAGGTCCTCAAAATAGCCATTAACTGCAGACTCCACCTCTTCATTGGTGGCAAATCGTTTACCACCCAGCCATTTCTTCAAGTTTGGGAAAAGAAATAATCTGAGGGGGCTAAATCTGGTGAATAGGGTGCATGAGGAAGCAATTCGAATCTTAACTAACTGATTTTGGCCATTGCAATAACAGATATGTGAACTGGTGCATTGTCATGGTGAAACAACACTTTCTTTTTTGCCAAATGTGGGCGTTTCTCCTTGATTTCATCATTTAAATGCTGCAGTAAGTTCGCATAATACTCACCATTAATTGTTCTTCCTTTTTGAAGATAATCAATGAAAATTATCCCACGTGCATCCCAAAAAACTGATGCCATGACCTTGCCAGCAGATGGAACTGTCTTTGCCTTCTTTGGAGCAGATTCCCCCTTTTCAGTCCTTTGTTTTGATTGTTCCTTTGTCTCAGGTGTGAAGTGATGGACCCATGTTTCATCCATGGTTATGTATCGACGCAAAAACTCGGCTTTATTGCGATGAAACATTGCCAAACACTCGATTGAAACATCCTCACGACGCTGTTTATTCTCCATTGTGAGCAAACGCGGCACCCATCTTGCACACACCTTTCTCATGTCCAAATTGTCAGTCAATATGCGATGTACAGCACTTTTTGAAATGCCTACTATGTCTGCTAACTCACGCACTTTCAGTCGACGGTCATCCAATAACTTTTTGTGGATTGCCTTGACCATTTCTGGTGTGGTCACCTCATTTGGACGTCCACTGTGATGTTCATCTTGGCAGCTCGTTCGGGCCTCGCTTAAACTTAGCCACCCAATATTTGACTGTTGTAAGTGAAGGGGCAGATTTCCCCAGAGTAGCATCTAACTCAACTTTAATGTCGGTTGGACTGAGACCTTTCAAATGAAAGTACTGTATCACATAACGACGACCATTTTTGTCCATTTTTAATAAATTACTGAGAGTGGTCACTACTGATGGTTGTCGAAGAAATACTCAGCAAATGCAGCTTAATCGAACTTGAAACTTAAGCCTTATAAGAATGGTACTTTCGATCTTAGTAATTATTTTCAAGCTACTACTGCCATCTATTGGTGAGGTCGGGTACTTTTGGGACTGCCCTCGTAATAGCTCTTAGAAAAATTCGAACAGATATTAAAATAATCATTAAAAGATTCCGGCAAACAAACCAAAATCAGATTTTCTTAATAATAATGAGCATTAAACATGTTAAAATAATTGCCTGCCTTAGAAATGTGTAATATGTTGTATTTTACAAACAAATAATTATAGTTCAGATTATCCATGTTTTTCGATTATCCATGCCACCTCTCCCCACCATTAGCCCAGATAATCGGGAGTTTAGTGTATATATGTATTTTAATATTAATGCTATTTACACTCTCTAACCCGTTTAATATGAAATCCGAGGGAACCAAATTTTTTTTCGTAATATCCAAGTTTCGTAATAACAGAGAAAGACAAAAAATAGTCCTTTTAAGAAAGAGAATTTATCTTTTATTGTTATTCTCTGTTATCATGGTTATTGTTAACAAAATAATCTGTTATCATAGTTTGATAATCGTTCCATTTATAAAAATAATTTAGTAATTCTTGCAGAGCATCATCTTGAGATAAGAAAATCGATCTCAATTAATTCGATGCAGTATGCGCACGCATCCTTTAAGAAAATACGCTAAAAAAAAGTCGCACGTTTGCATGCTCAATTTCTTAGGAAATATTTTATATACTGGGACATTTATTATTTCCAAATAATATAAAGACTTAGAAATTACAAAAAACTGATGTTTTGCAGTTTAACAATTACAACGTTTGGTTGCTGATTAAACATCAATGTTAGTTTTTCTGACGGCGCCCATCAAAATTTCTAACGTTTTTATTAAGTCAAAAAATTATCACCGTAAATTGATTGACTTATAAAAGCAAATTATCCGTATTTGTTGCTTTTGTTAAGAGTTTCACAGTATGAAATTCAAACGATCTGTTCACGTTTTCGTCCTATCATATGATTATGCAGGGGCTGACGCCATAGTTGGCAATGGCTTCTGGGATAGCAATGGCAGTGAAATTCTTAAAAAGTTAATTTCTGCGTAATTTCTTACGTTAATAAGAAATTCTGAACTATAATATTAAAAATATTTATTTAAAAATAAACCATTAAGGAATGACATAACCAAATACCAAAAGGTTAAACTAAACCAGCCCTATGTTAACATTGCAGATTTCTAATGGGCCATAAAGATACCATTACACCATGTACCTTTGAACCAATGTCGACTTATCATTAATTTTACGTTATATTCATTCATGTTACAACATTCAAGTTTCCAATGGTTTCATAATGGTATCATTAAAACACGAATAATGGAACCATTTCAATTATCATTAATTTTATGTTATATTCCCGTATGAAGTTGTTTGATATATTACATGGCATATTTTAGCATTGAAAATCCAATGAACCATAATGGTTCCACTAAACCAGGTTCCTTGAAACCAATTTCGACTATCATTAATTTTACGTTATGTTCGTTCATGACATATCATTCCAAGTCGTTTGATATATTACATGCCATATTTTAGCATGGAAAGTTCCAATGAACCATAATGGTTCCACTAAACCAGGTTCCTTGACACCAATTTGGACTATCATTAATTTTACATTATATTCATTCATTACACATCATTCCAAGTCGTTTGAAATATTACATGCCATATTTTAGCATTGAAAGTTCCAATGATCCATAATGGTTCCACTAAACCAGGTTCCTTGAAACCAATTTGGACTATCATTAATTTTACGTTATATTCATTCATGACACCTCATTCCAAGTCATTTGATATATTACATGCCATATTTTAGCATTGAAAGTTCCAATGAACCATAATGGTTCCACTAAACCAGGTTCCTTGAAACCAATTTGGACTATCATTAATTTACGTTATATTCATTTATGACACCTCATTCCAAGTCGATTGATATATTACATGCCATATTTTAGCATTGAAAGTTCCAATGAACCATAATGGTTCCACTACACCAGAATGGTTCCACTAAACCAGGTTCCCTGAAACCAATTTGGACTATCATTAATTTTACGTTATATGCATTCATGACACCTCATTCCAAGTCGTTTGATATATTACATGCCATATCTTATCATTGAAAATTTTTGAGGTACCTCATAAGGGTACCATTAGAGCACGTGCCCATGTTTCGATTACAACCATTTTCAAAATGGTTCATTTCCTGAACCATATTTATGAATTGGCTGAAATAGTAATTTATATTCGCTTCTATCTCTTCATTACGATTTGTTTGACATATTACTTAATATTTCTCTCCATTGAAAATTGCTAGGTGGGGTCGTAAAGATACCATTTGTGCACGTGCTATTGAACCGATTTAAATAATATTTGCGATTGGTTCGTGCCATATACCATATTCATCGATTGACGAAAATAGTAATGAATAACCGCTTCTATCTCGTCATCACGATTTGTTTGATATATTACTTAATATATCTTCCCATTGAAAATTGCTTGGCGGGAAAATAGAGGTACTATTTGTGCACGTGCCAATGAACCAATTTAGATAGTATTTGTGATAGGTTTGTGCCATGAACCATACTCATCGACTGACGAAAACAGATTTTTAAAATATTTCATAGCCTTGGAGGAGTTTGAGTTACAGACAGATACGTTTCCCCACACTGAGAGCCTAAAGCACCTTTCGGTATTTAATAAAGGATGTGATCATTTTTACATGTTTATTATGGAAAATTGCTGATTTTGTAGTTAGGCTTAAAACCGGAAAATTGCTGATTTTTAACGGCTGCTCTTCGATCGGGAGGAGAGGGGGGGGGAACCAAATTTTTTTTCCAAATCTGAGATTACGATTTTGAAATCTTATTTTCGCGAAAAAACTCTTATTTTATTTAAAAAACCTTGTTTTAAACAAAAAAAATTGCCAAAATTGTTTCGTAACAACCATATTTTCAAAAAAAACGTTCGTATTATTGGGGCAATTTTACATGTAAATTACATCGATGGGGTCGGGCCAGAGAATAATTTCGTATTAAACGGGATTTTGTATTAAGTGGGCTAAAGTGTATTATAAATTGTTCTTTATAACTTGCATTAATTTAATTAGTGTGAAATGATATTCAGAAAAAGCAAAAAAAAAAAAAAAAAATAACCTAATAGTTAACTATAATTTTATACAAAAATTTCTCATTAAAAGCCACCGAGAATAAAGATTTCATTCTCTACTTCCTTCTTCCTCAACAGATGTATTATTCCTTTTTTGGTTGGCATATGACCTTCATTGCTGTTGCCTAGCAAAGTGATACTTTCACAGAAATTTTCATCATTTCCATTAAAAGCACACTCATGTAACGGGAGACGTGTTGACTTATTTAAATTTGAGCTAATATTCACAAGTAGAGGATGTGTGTAGACAATACTGAGGTGTAAGCTGAATGAATATTGAAACTTATCACAGGAATAGATGATGAGGAGATAAAATATGACAGCATAAACTACGAGAGCATTCAAATTTGACCTGGACTTTATCTTTTATTAAATCAGGAAACTACAAAGAAAAACCACACACGCGAGTTATTTCTCAAAAACTCTACTTGCTTCTCTACACATTTTTTCCTTCTGGAAGCCACTGTATACCGGTTCTGTAGAAATCTTCAGGCTGATGTCGAAACCAGTCAGGACACCCTTTTCACTTACTCAATGAAGCCAAACCTCTACCCTCCCAAGAACTCTTTCAATGGTCCAAAAAGTGATAGTTGCAAGGGGAGAGATCCGGGCTGTATGAAGGATGTGGTAAGATGTCCCATTCGACTTCCGTCAGTGTGTCCATAGTCATTTTGGCTGTGTGTGGTATTGCATTATCTGTCAGAAAACAAGCACTACTTGTAAGAAGTCCTGATTGCTTTTTTCTTAGTGCCGGCTTCAGAGACCTCCTCAAAATGTCACTTTAGTAGGATGCATTTATGGTTCGACATAATTCCAGAAAATCGAGAATGAATGATACCCTTAATGTCCCAGAATGCAGTCGCCATCACTTTTGTTGCCGACAGTGTCATCTTGAATTTCTTGGGTCGTGGCGAGTCTGTGTGTCGCCACCCTATGCTCACATGTTTGCTTTTAGGACTATGGTGATGAGTCCATGTCTTAGGAAACTGTCACCTTCCCTGTCATATCGCTGCAGCAGCATGGAACAGATTTCAACCCATGTGGTTTTGTGATCCTCAGAGAGTTGCTTAGGGAGCCATCTGGCACAGATCTTGTTGAATTTCAGCTTATCGTGGATGATGGTCTCCACACGGCTGGTGATGATGTTAAGTATTAAAGCCAATTCTCGGACATGAATCAACTTATTATCTCTTATCAGCTCATTTGTTCATGTGATGATGCCATCATTGTGTACACCCACGTGTGGGGGCATATCTGACATGTAGACCTCGAACTGATACGAACCCCGAAAGGTGAGGCAAGGGAGGGTGGAACTCGTAAGGGTGGCGATAATAACGGAATAGACGGTGTGGTTGGGAAAACAGAAAACATTTAATAACACTGGCCAACAAAATTTAAGATTTTTCTTGTGACAAAATGAAAGTGCGCGATTTTTGGTAGTATTTTTTCTGCTGATTACGAATATAATTTTTAAATTTCTCTAGCACGCACAGCTTTCTTGTTTTACAATGAAATATTTTTAAATCATTCAGTGTTTGGGGCCTGGTAAATTTCCTTGTGGCCCAAAAATATGGATACTTTAACATTGTAGCCGCTTTGCTTCACACCCATTACTTTAACATAGAAACCTCGATGTGCATAACTTGGAAACTTGACGTGATAAAAAAAATCTAAAAGCAGATTCGGATTCTACATACAAATTACTACTAAGAACACTATGTGTTGTCTTAGTCACAAAATGTGTGTTGACTAGTGTAATCAATCAGAATTATCTGAACAGTAAATTATCATAAGCTAAAATAAATTCTAACAGAGCAATTACATAAACTAGGGGCCCCCTTAAACGAAAATAAAAGATCAATCAGCTTAATCATATCTCAAATAAACATGGCAAATTACAAGGAAAAACACATTCATAACGATTAATGTAAAAAAAAATTGGCATCTTGCCGGCACAAGTGTCCAAGCCACAGTAGGCACTATTCAAATTTCACACTAGGGGCCACTTGACACAGGTACTGCCACACAAGGCTCTCTGGAGCGTTTTGAGAACAGTAAGCCCGAGCCGACTCACGAATGCATCGTGCACCTCTTTTAATCACAAACACCCAAGATAATCTTGGCCACTATTACTTTAGTCCCTCAAGATTGGTGGAGGGGAGAGGTGATATAACCCCCTATTATGAAGCTTACTGAGCGCCCCACGCTCAACTAACAGCAGCGCAATACTCGGCGTCTACCGTCCAAGCCCTCTTTGATCGGGCGAAACACATGCGTCTAGTGTAACACGCTTATATATAAGCGGAAACAGTTCAAACGTAAAGCTTATGCTGCTAAGTAGAGTAGAGTACGAAAAGCCAGAAATGGCTATGGCTAAAAGAAAAGGCTTATGCTAGAAACTAATACGCTATTAAGTTAACGCCTAAGAGTAAAAAAATTTGTCTTCGAAATACGCGCAAGCATTTTGCAGACAGCCTCCCAGTTAATTCAAGTAAAGCCCTTAAAACCCCAGAAAGTTCCGAAAGACGTTAAATCCCCAAAGGTAAAAACTAAAGCGAAAGGAATTGTAAGAGACTAAATCCAAACAAAAAAATGTTGCTCCAAAGACTATGTAAAGATAATTAATGGTAAATATAAGTATAACATATTAATTTTCTATAGCAATGTCAATGCAACCGTATGGCAAGGATGGTTGGGTGCCACATCACGAGGATAAATGACCCCATGTTGGACAAGGTTCTGGAGAAGACAGTCATACAGTAACTAATCATTTTGATGTTGTTGGAAGCAAAATTAAAAAAAAAAAACGCAGACACAAGCAATGGTTCGGACCGTGGGCAAAAAAAAACTTCTGATGTAGAGAAAAAGAACAAAAATACACAAGCCCGCTGATCTGAGTGTGATTCCTAGAAAGAAAAAAAAAAGGCAACAGCAAAGGCAAAAAAAAAAAAAATGAATAGTTAATGCGTGTAAATCAATTGGTAGGGGATGGGATGTAGAAGGTACACGGGAAAATCAACAATGAGAGACATAGACAAACGTAGGGAAGCTAGGGAAGGGAACCCACGAACTAAACCACGGGACAGGAGGCATGATGATGAGCTTAGCGAAGGGCAGGAGGAGTCACACACAAGACTGGAACGGGACTGAAAAAGAGAAAGGCATAAGGAGATATTTACTTAAGTAGAATAATAGAAAATATATAAACTAGAGAATAAATCGCAAACAGACACGTTGTGTGGCAAGAGATCTGGCATCAAAAAGCTTCTGCTCGCATAACAAAATTCATGTTCTTTGGAGAAATTTCTACACAATTCACAAGTTGCATGGAAAAAAGCATGAGGTAACGAAAGTTAACAAGTTCAACCGGAAACTAGTGGTAATGGTAGATAATGAAGAAAAGTTACGTGGTTCCATGATAGTCCTGACCGACGAAACCCATGTTGGATGAACTGAGGAGACGAACAATAGCCGCAAGAAATTACTTCGAGAACAAGGTGAAAACAGGCTTACCAGAGGCCACACTAGAAATCTGATTCATGATGCGAAACAAAAGAATGAACTCGCAAGTTGATCATGGATCTGAATCCAATCGAGAAGTACGCATAAAGTCTAAACCACCGAACAGAGAAATATGCCTGATGACCGGGGAACCATCTACAATCTCCCAATTACGATGGTATAAGCATGATTGAGTACGCAAAAAAACGACTTGACGACAAGAAAACTGATCGCTGAACCGGCCATGTCCCCGTTCATTGCCGCCTCTTTAATGCTCGCCTAAGCCCTCCGCCAAAAAAAAAACTTCCGAACCCCCGAGCTTGGTACACACACAAGCAAGAGGAAAAACAGAAAAACCAAAAAACATAAGAAAATGCGCTTGTTCGTTATATGGATTGTAGTAAAGAACAAAGAATAACTCATTAAAACAATAGTAAGTAATAAACAAGCTGAAGACAACAAAAAAATTACTGATATAAACAAAAATAATCTCGTGAAAGAAAACAATAAACAAAAATTTCAAAAAAAAATTAAATGATAACAGGAACATATACTGAACTAAAGCAAATTTAATAACGACCGTAAATGCTCGAGTATAAGTCGCAAAGTTTTGTACCAAATTTTGAGTGAAAACACAGGGATGCGACGTTTACTCGAGCCTAGCTAAAATCACCTGTTAATGGGCTGCCTATCAATGTTGATATAGTTTGTTTCGTTACCAGCTGTTGCCATGTTTGATTGAATAGCAAACAAGTAGTTATTTTATTCCACTTAAATAGATATTTATTTGATAAATTTATTATTGTTAACAGTAATGACCTATAGAAAATTATTTATCTTTGGATAATATCGAGAAAGCTAACTTCGAAGGAGATATAAATAAGACTTCACTTCAGTTTCGCTTCGCATGCCACCATTTTGAATAAATTAACGAACACAGCCACAGAGTTGCATTTTGTCCTGATGAACTTCAAACGAAATTAACATAATATACGTCACAGCTCTTAAATTTTATTAAATTAATATGTATTTATTATTGTTTAATTACCTACAGAATATTATGGTATATTATTTATCTATTCTCTTTACCCTTTGTTTCCAAATCAACATTTTGGTGGGAAGAGAGAGAGAGAGCAGGGATGGGCAATAGGCTTAATGGGCAAGCAGAGAGAGCAGGAGTTGTCATGACAGCGGTCACCCCCCGATTAAGGGAGATGAGAGTGGGCATTCCGGGGGGAAAAAAACGTGTGAAGAAAAAATTGAGTGCGAGCAAGTGTGAGAGAGCAAAGAACACTCATGTGGCATGAGTTGACGAGAACATAACAGTCAAGCTATCAGCGTAGCCACGACCGCCTATGATGAGACGGGTAAAGAGCCACGAGACGCTCAATGTTGATCGGGAACGAGACAGCGCAGCAGAGGATGTGAGTGCATCGACTTGGGCAGCAGGCATCGCCAGCT
Organism: Rhysida immarginata; assembly: GCA_023313115.1. NCBI lineage: Eukaryota > Metazoa > Arthropoda > Chilopoda > Scolopendromorpha > Scolopendridae > Rhysida > Rhysida immarginata. Next base: position 99,339 of record JAHWFO010051247.1, on the reverse strand, counting down.
TACGCGGGGCACAGCGGCAGGGAAGGAGGAGAGAGCGGCTGTTATCGGCAGACGTGAGGGTTTGGGGACGATAAAGCATAACTTCGCTCCCGAACCCTGCTCTGAGATAAGCGGCTGGCTGCCTCTAACCACTGGGGCTTCGAGCGGCGTGAGTGCTGAGCCTGTAGGCTGGTAGCCCATGGGGTGGTCTCCGACAGCCGGGCTCTAAAGGAGGAGCACGTGCGGATTTCACCACGCGAGAGTCGGTGTCTCACTTACCGTGTGCGACATTAAAATTAGGGTCTATGTTAAATCAAAGTTTTAAAAGTGCAGCAATTCACCGGCGCTTAGGCCTATCGGAATGTATACATTGTCGGCGGTTGTGAGCCTACTCTGAAAACGCACAAATTATCAAAAATACCCAAAACTTCAAAGGAAAAAATTCTGCATTGTGAATAAATTTATTAACGAATTTTAATAAAAATTTTATTAGTCTTAACCTTAGGTTGCTAAATCTGTCTCGTTGCCATCGAAACAACAAAAGGGGGGGGGGTGTTTTACAAGTTGAGCTGGACCGAATAAAACTTACCAATATAAAGTACTTTGACTAAATGAAACCAAGCACTATACGATCACAATAAAGGCCAATTCTTAACTGAAGTTTAGAGGGGTAGGACTACTTAAGAGGGACAACTTGGGTATTGAATTAAAGGTGGGCTGGTGCTTACTTTAATGAAGGGAGCGTTGCTAGACACCTTAGCAGATAAGTAGGTAATTAGGATTAAACAATTAGCATGGTGGGAACATAAATTACCGTAAGTTAGTGATTCTTGCGGCAGCAAGAGAAAAGAATATCATGCCCCATGAGTAAATGCTACAATGTAAATAAACTAAGTTTCCACACTGCATTTAGAGTGTTTGTTTTGAATTTTCATTGATGTAATAAGCATTATCGATTATGATGTCATGGCTTGAATTTTAAGGGGAAAAAAAATTTTGTACTAAAAATTTACCTCAAATTTGGAGGTGCGACTTATAATCGGGCATTTACGGTAGTTGTATTTTTTCCTTTTTTCTTTCTTATTTGAAAGGCGAAAGGCAAAATGATTAAATCAAAAAACCGTAGAATTAACTGTCAGGGAAGAGCTATGGCAACATTTCAGCAAATACTACATCATAGGGTAATATTTACATATTTCAAAAAAAAAAAAATACTATCTTGTCAATATCTAGAATTGATGTCAACTGATAAAGGTGAGAATCCAGATAGGTCTACAATAAAAGCCCAGTTTGCCATAGCGAATACCTCAAATTGCCTTTTCAGACCGACAAAGTTGGAATTTAATATGCCACTAAAAAACGCAAGGAAAATGACGGTAGAGTGGTCATAGTAAAAAATTGCACGCTAAAAGATATTTAAAGAGCAAAGCACTAAGGTTGCGAAGCATACCAGTGGGAGGGGAGGGAATGAAAAAAAATTCCATTATTGTATTTTTATGAGGAAAACAAATGCCGTATTAACTGGTTATAAGACAATGTTTTTTTCCCCAAAATTAGAGGGCAAAAATAAAGGGGGGGGGGGTCATCTTAGAATTGCCCGAGAAGCGATGCGGTTGGCTTCACTACATAAGCCCATTGTAGGCAGGTGGCTTCTCTGCATAATACAAGCTACATATGAATTGATGACTGACTGAATTAAATATGTTTGGTGTAAAAGCCCAAAATCTTTATTAAAAAGAAGAGGAATGCTCATTTTGGATGCCATGAGGGAGCATTTAACTGAAAAAATTAAACAATAAGTTACGAATGCTAAATGTGAAACCAGGAGGTAAGATATGTCAACTCCATGTTTTAAAGATCAACTGAGGAAGAATATACAGATGATTGATAGCAGATAATCCCTCTTGCCCAACATGAAAAAAGAAAAAAACGCCTTCTCTAAATGTGTTGGGGAGATGGATCAATCTGCATGGGATGCAGTTTCTAAAGAGAGCCTCATTAGGGGATTTAAAACTTACTACATTTCAAATGCATTAGATGACAAAGAAGATGGATGACATCATGTGGGAAGAAAATCTTAATGAAGATGGAAAAAATATTGACTTCATATCAGCGTAAGAAGAAGTTGATACTGGTGTCCGATCCAAAAATAAAAATTTGGAGAAAACCCCTTATCGTTTTGTTTATTTTTGAGAGCAACTGAATTTCATCTCATTCTATCGAGGATATCTTTCTGAATTTTCAAGATATTTGCTTGGGCTTTTTATAAAAGTAGCTCTTAGTAAAAATGCTCATATTTCATCAAATATTTAATATTTTTCTATTCTGATTGCAGGGTGCTGTCTGTACTGTAGTTTGTCAAGTTTCCTGTAAATGAAATTGCATTGAGTTGAAAATCCTGCATGTTATAAACAAAACACTTATGAAAACATTTCGACCTTTATAAAGAAACCTTTATATCTCCATGAATATACGTGCTATTCTCATACAAATGGATACAGAAAAGTAAAACAAGCCTCTTAAGCATATGCT
>JAHWFO010051247.1:79168-93732 GCA_023313115.1 Rhysida immarginata | reverse complement strand
AATTTCAAACGAAAACTAGCATAAAATATTTAATATACTTGTACATTGCAGTACATATGTATGATTTCATAAGTTTAAACAATGTACATTGCATTAATTTGCTTTTTTTCTCAATTCCCCATCCACTTTTCCATCATCAAAAGTTAACTTGATGAGGGGAGGTGATTTCAAACGAACTTCGATCTGATGAATTTCAAACGAAAACTAGCATATAATATTTAATATACTGGCATATTACAGTATATTACGTAGTATATAGGACATATAGCACAATAATTCCCCTTTTTACTCAATTTTTTGTCCCCAAAAGCTAATGCAAAAGTGAATTCTCTAAAACAAAATGGCGACACAATGGGGGGGGGGGGGAGTCACTGGATCATGTTTTATTATAATTTCTCTTGCTACCATTTATTAATAATAATTGAACAATATAGGCATGACATTAAATAAATTTGTAACAATAAAGGTGAAAAGTGAAATAAATTTTCGATCAGTAAAATTTGTAACAGCCACTATGTTGTATCTCCTGAAATTGTCCAAAAACGTTTTCTAAAGTTCAAATGAATATTTATTACAGTAGTTAATGCATGAATACATAATGTGTACTTTAATAATTTCAAAAAATGAACATACAATAAAATGTACACGTAATCTACCATAACTGTATCATTTTTGTCTTCTTAAAAATTAAATAACCTTTTATTATTGAATTATAAACTTTTTTTTATTATAAACTTTTATAATAAACCGCCATCTGTACTGTGTTAAGGAACTTTTTGAAGAATCAGGTGATAATGAATCAGATTTTGAAGTTTTTTAATTGCATATATCCAGGTTATTAATTTTTCAAATTGTAAAAAATAAAGATTTTTTTCCCTGTGCATTCTTGCATATTTTATTTTTCCTAAGTTAGCGACGAAACAAAAAATGGGGATCGCATTATACAAGAGGGTAAAATTTTTACTGTTTTTTTGGCCTCTGAAAATGGGATCGCACTATACAAGAGATCGCATTATAGTAGAATACTTACGATAATAAGTATTGATTACTAAGTTAACTCTTGATATTTAAACTAAGAAGGGTATAGAACCAATCACATTGTTACAATTAAACCAATAACTGGTATTCTTGAGGAAAGGTACAAGGGGCTTCTCATGTAAGGAGGGAAAGAAAAAGCAAACAAGATACGGATCGGTTTTTGAAGAGAACTTGCATCTCATTCCTCAAGTGAGGAGACCTTATTCCTGCCTCGAGGTGGATGAAATCGTGATATTACTCTCAGTCTTTGTCTTTTCATAAATGCATTATGTACAGTATTTTCTACACATGTACAAATTTTAATGCAAAAATAAAGGTATTACATTTTACTTTTGTATTTATGCTAAGCATTATTTTTTCTCACTCATGTGGATTACCTGGATTTTTGCATTAGTATCACTCAGACTAGTAGACTGCATTATATTTTTTAACATATTATTTGTTTTAGAAAATTAAACATGCAACACATATTAAAAAGTGATAATACTGTAAATGAATATATTACTTACTTCCAGAGAGTACGGTTTTTTATGTAAGAACTGCAAACACTTCCTAAATTAACTGAAAAAATTAATTTGACAATTAAAAACAATAAATAAATAAATAAATAAATAAATAAATAAATAAATAAATAAATAAATAAATAAATAAACAAATAAATAAACAAATAAATAAATAACAGACAGATAGAAGAAGCAACAAATACCTGCAAAACTTTTAAGTACAACTTCAGTTTTATCAACATGTACGACTTCAAGTTTATTAACAGTGATATCATTAGATAGGTACTTACATAACTGTTATATTGATGGTATGTTGAAAGACCTTTAATTAAGAAGTACCCTCACAAATGAAAAGTAATAAACAAATCGTAGTGATGAATTGAAGCTTTTAATTAACAAACTCGAAAAAAACTATACAAAAGAGTGCATTAGATCTATCCTAACAAGTTACAGAGGGCTAGAAAAGTTGGAAAACCCCTTTTGCCACCATCGAGTGTGTTCAATCTGGTAGCCAAACATCGCTGCTACTGCCATGCATTGCAGCTTCCAGTGAAGGAGGCTGGAACACAGAACATCAAGATCAATTTGTGACCATTCCTGTTGGCACACTTTCCAAAGACTATCCACTGTTCGTGGCAGTCTCTTTCCGAAGGCCCATTAAGTAGGCCAAAGCGACAAAAATCCATAGGCAGTGAGTCCAGCAACTTGATGGGTATGTCACTGAATGGAATGGAACAGGTTCTGGTATCCTCTTGCATGCATCCAGAAACAGGCGAGTTGATAGGGCAGTGTGACTCGATACACTGTCTAGGTGCTGTCATACCATGTTTATCTCTATACCATGGATAGATATGACGGTTAGAACGTTAGTCTAAGAATACATGGCATTGACTTGGTCCTTTTGATTCAACTCTGTGGATTTAACTTGCCATTGTAGCTGTATCCAACCCAAATCGTGAAATCTTTTGAAAATGTCTCCTTGCATTCACGGTACCATTTTCTGAAGTCCTTAGAATCCATTGGACGGTAAAAAATGTCTCAACTCTTGTTGAAGTCTCTTTTGGTACAAGTTCTTGAACATGGAGTAGCAACAACTTATGAACATGGCTCTTGTGTCGCTTCTCCAGTTGTAAATCATGGTCGATAATTGAGTTTACCACGTACACAGATGTCCCTACCTTCTGTTCAATGGCCCAATGTGTTGGTGGGTAACATCCGGATACGAGAGCCCGAATTTTCAGGACAACGTCAGGAGTACGGCCAGTGGATATCTCGGATTGGCCTGCTTTATACTCTCAGGAATGGCGCCGCTTCTGGATTTGCCTATGTTATTTAGTACACATGACATCTCCTTCTTAGTGTGAGGCCACGGGATTCTGAAACTCCCACCCTTATTTTAGTAAAACGCGAGTTGAGATTTAATAATTAATTTTTAGATTTTCCTTCGGCTACTTTAATGATAGTTGTTCGTGTAACACAGGAGAGATGTTAGTTTATACGGTAAAGGCACTTTTCTAGATTATTATTATATTTTAATTAACTTTTAATCCTAGTCAGTCATCTAAATTAGTTAACAATTATTTCTATAATGATTAAATGGTGAGACTTAATAGTAGAGACGGTAGACTAGTCATTTTTAGTTTATTTAAACATTTATCTAGTTTACTTAATTGTTATTCAGTTGTTATTTAATTGTTTTATAAAAGTTTAGATTGGAGACAGTAGTTAGATATCACAGGATGTTGTTCTAGGTTTACCAGGTGTAATGTTAGCGACAGTGTTTGAGTCAGATATGACGCATTGTTTGATTTTCATGTAATTGATGGTGGCATGATTTAGAAAGGAGGACTTTACCTTCTTTCCACCAATCATGTGATTGAGTGTCCTTTACACACAGATGTTCAGTTTCAATTAGGAACTAGAGTGAGGAGAGAGTTGGTGTTGAGTAGTTGGTGTTGAGCAGTTGGTGTTGGGAGTTGGTGTTGAGCAATTGGTGCAGACAGTCGGTGAACTGTTGTTGAGCAGTTGGTGAGTTGGTGAAGAACTTGTCGGAGTAGACAGATGTAGATATTGAGAAAGTTAGTGAGTTGTTAGAGTGAGTGGTGAGAAATTGGAGAGTGTTAACCTGTCAGGGTAGACAGAGGTACTTGATATATATTCAACAGTTAACTTATTTCTCATTAGTGAGGAGAAACCCCTCTTTAATGGAGATAGAAGCAGATTTTTCATTATTGAAGAACGGAGAAGAATCTGAAACCGAATAGACTGGGTAATACACACACACGTTCTCATATCTCTCATTTCTGTCAGATCCATTAAAATGACGTTAGATCTAAATCATTGGAAAACTGGAGTTAGCTTTGTAAATAAATCAGTTGTTATTGTTTACCCCTTCTTGTACTCATTTACCTACCCCCTTACGTTAAATGATTGGGAGAAACACCCGACGGACTTGTGATAGAGGAAAAGCTCATTCTCAATCAGTCTCTTTTAAACAAGAAAGAATGGTGATCTGGGACCTCTTAAATGGGTACACCGAAGGGCTACAGGTTTCACAGTGGTGTCGTGAACAGGATATTCTTTTCGTAAGGGTTATGGTACAGTGTAATGCAAATTTTGAACAGGATATTTATTGTAAGGGGTACAATAAGATGAAGGAACAGAATTGTAAGGAGTACGGTGAGGAGAACAGAACGATTTATTTCTCATCAGTTCGGAAAACTATCAGGAGAAATGGAGGACGCAGGAATTCATGTACAGGTGAATGTGCAAGAGCAGTTTCTCAATGTTTATATGGAAATACCGATGTTTAATGACGATACGGATGTTATAGAATTTTTACAAAAATTCGATGAAATTGCTGACGCTGGTAATTGGAGTGAGCAAACGAAGTTAAAAATGATTAAAATTAGATTGGAGGGAGATGTTTTATATTTTGTTAGGGAGAGTGAGGCAATGGTGGGCATTCAACGTTATGAGGAGATCAAAGCCAGATTTCATCGAGAGTCAAGTGATGATAATGAAAGAAGATTCTCGGCGTGTAAGCAGGAAGTAGGTGAAAGCGTGATTAATTCGCCTACGAGCGTTGGGTAGACGATTAATTCCCCTTGTGCATGGTGAAGGATAGGACGCCGAAGCTAAGAGGGCGTATGCAAGAGAAATCTTGGCGAGGCGACTCAAAGATAGATTCCTGGCAGGTTTAAGACCTGGTATTAGAAAAATAATGATTTATTGTCGAGAAGAAGGTTTGGCAGAAATGACCCAGATGGCCCATGAGATAGAGGAATTAGACAAAAGATTGGGTGAGGAGTTAAATGCCGTACTTCAATTATTGAGTAGAGAGAAGCAGAAAATAAGTTTCGAGCAGTTTCGACAATGGGCGTGGTGGATGAAGAGAAGATAGTGGGCAGTATTATGGAGAAGTTGGAGAAGAAAATATAAGAAGCAGTAAGGCATGCCCTGGAGAAACGTAACAAGAACCAGGCACGAAGGTCTCAACAACGGAGTCATCCAGTGAATCTGATCACGGAACGAAAGTTCAGAAATTCGGAGATGTGGAGAGACAATATAATCTGTCGTTTTTGTAGAAAATTCGGACATCTTTAAGAAAAACGTCGATACAGGAAGCAGAAAATGCAGCATCGGAAAGAAGAGAAACAGCCCACAGTTCAGAACACCCTGGAGAAACAATGAAATACTGGAAGAAGGTGCAACAGATGCGGAATGCTTGAACACTTAAAAAGAAATTGCCGTTTCAAGAAAAAAAGATCTGGAGCAGACACTGTTGAAGGAAGAAGGCATCAGTGTACAAAGTTTAGATTGGAGATAGTAGTTAAATTTCACAGGATGTTTTCTAGGTTTACCAGGTGTTATGTTAGCGACAGTGTTTGAGTCAGACATCACGCATTGTCTGATTTTCATGTAAATGATGATGGCATGATTTAGAAAGGAGGAGTTTACCTTCTTTCCACCAATCATCTGATTGAGTGTCCTTTACACACAGATGTTCAGTTTCAGTTAGGAACTAGAGTGAGGAGAGAGTTGGTTAGGTTAGGTTAGATTAGATTGAGCCCAACATTTAAATTTGCTATTGTTACCACTGATCACTAACAAACCTAAATATTGTCTCCTCTGGCTTGGATAACTGCTTGCATCATTGCACCCATCGACCTTATCAACCTTATAATGACATCTTGAGGGAGGTTTTTCCATTCTACCTCTATTGCATTCATAGCTCTGCAAGGGTTGATGGAGCAGGAACCCTAGCACGAACCTTGCGTTTTAATTCGCCCTAAAGATGGTTTTAAATGTGGGTTTCATACATTTTGATAAAACTGAAATTGTATACCTTAGAGTTGCAGATGCCTTGGTTTATTTGTCTGTCAGTGTATAAAAAAAAAAAAAGAAAATTAAATAAACTAAAGAGAAATGCGCTTCACCATGATCATTTTCTAAGTCTTCTAATTTCTTTAAAATATATTGAAAAGATGGTCTTTTTTTGGGATCCTTATTCCATGTTGACTTCATCAAATCAGAGAGAATAACTGGACATGTTTTGGGAACAGTGAGGCGCTAAAAGTGAATAAAAAAGATGAAGATTAATAAGAGCAATAATATAGTGTTTTATTATATTTAAAAAAATTATAATAATAAACTGAGCAATTGTAAACAAAAACCAAATACAAGGGAAAATCAAAAAGTAATGTTATTTATTTTTTTAAGAAAGTGCTGGAAGAGACATGAACGAACAAAATATACAAGGTACATATCAATGTTCTGGTTATTTCTCTACGTATGAGCCATTGCGAATAAGGCATTTGTCCCATCGTGGTACAAGTTTTTGAATGCCCATCGCATAGAAGTCCATTTCGTGCGGGCTTCATCAACAAGACTCATTCTTCCCTTGGTAAACTTTTTGCACCATGCCCACACATTTGCGTAGGCCATGCAGTCATTGCCATACACTTTCTGCATTTCACTGTGAATTTCCTTGGGTGGACGATCTTTCGCAGGAAGGAAACAAATTACAGCTCTTTGTTCTTCCAGCGAGGACGATGTGATCAATGATGCCATCTTGCTGATTGCGACTGCATGCCTCCACTAGGTGTCAGGACCTTCATGGTACTTTTAAACGATAGGGGAAGGCGACAAGTTCAAAAAGTATAAGGAGCGTTCAAAAAGAAATGAGCCGGAGTCTGGAATGTACAAACCAGAGACAGAATGGTGATATCGTTGCGTGTGTAACAAAGAGTGGTTCCGGCAAGAGCGCGGAAGTTCACAACCCGCCGCTAGAGGGTGACAGTAGAAGTCTCCACGTGACTATACAAAGGAAGCAGAAGCAAGCATCAATCGTCCAACGGTCACTCACGTTGTATAAGCAGTGAATAAGTGAAATAGAGGCATCAAAAGAAGAGCAAAGAGGTGTTATTCGTTTTCTGACAGCGGAAGGAGTAGGGGGAATGGACATTCATCGAAGAATGTCACAAGTGTATGGTGAACGCTGCATGTCCCTTGCAAGGGTCAAGGCGTGCCACAAGCGGTTCAGGGAAGGACTGGTGTCGTTAGCCGATGATGCACTGTCTGGAACACCAAACTGCATTAACGATGACATCGTCCAGCTGGTTGATGGGCTGTGAGGGGCAAACGATTCACCTCGGACGACGACACAAGCAGTACATGCGGAACTGGTTCACAACGCAGCCCCGGGAATTTTACTAGACAGCCATTCACCGCCTTGTGTCACAGTGAGACAAGTGCCTCAACAGCCAGGGCCAATACTTCTGACATACAGGTACTGGTTTCTGTTCCTAGGCCTCCGGCTCGTTCTTTTTGAACTCTTCTTATATATCCATTTTACCCACCACCTACTACAATATTTTCGTAAAAAAATAAATAATGTTACTTTTTGATTTTCCCTCGTATACAATAAATTAATCTGTATTTCCCCATCAGTATTCCTAAATTATTCTGAAGATTGAATTTTATGAATTACAAAATACTTGAAGTACAGAAGACTGGTAGGGAAAAAATGCCTCATTATTTTCTCATCCTGTTACTTTGCTATGTTAGGCTAAATCTAATTCAAAAATAAAGTTTTCAAAAAGCAATACATACTGGCAATTTGTTTAAAATTACTAAATTTTATGTCAGGTAGCCATATGTACAGTGGCAGCCAAAATAGTTGGAACAATAGCATAAGTTGTACTTGAAAAGTTATAACTGGAAATGTTTTATATAAAAGGTGTCCTAAAAAATTCATCAATTAGAATCCTTTGTTTTTTACAAACTGAAAAAAAAAAAAATTCCAAAAATTGAATATTTAGCATGTAAAATTCAACTTTTTCGTATCCCCCCTACAATTATACGTGGAAAAAATGGTTGGAACACTTACCAAAACAACAACATATAGCAAAATGTTTGTTGGTAAAGTACACTATTTAGTTCAGAATCATCGCTACTTCGTGGGATAGACATTCGACCGTATAACAGCAGCAAATCTACGCGGCATAGACCGTATTAGCGCCTGGCATCGTTGTAATGAAATGGAGTTCCATGCTGCTTCGATTGTTGCCATTAACTCCAAGTTATTCTTCAGTTTTTTTTGGCTTTAATCTCCTTATCAATGTCATTCCACAAGTTCTCAGTTGGATTCAGATCAGGTCTTTGAGCTGGCCATTCCAATTTTTTGATGAGGTGGGAGTTAAACCATTCCGTGACTACACGTGCCGTTTGTTTTGGGTCGTTGTCCTGCTGGAAAACCCTTTTAAGCGGCAAATTGTCATCAGCATAGGACAGCATTAGTAGTTAAGAATGTCTCTGTAGACAAAGCGATCCATTATACCATTGATTTGGTGAATAAGGCCGACTCCTCCACCAGAAAAACATGCCCAAACCATCACTGATCCACCACCTCCCTTGACAGTGGGAACCAAGAACTTTGGGTTGAATCTTTGACCATTTGGTCGTCTTACGTGCTTCATACCGTCTGAACCACCATCATCATCATCAACATCACGTCCCTATCCTATAAAAAGGGTGGGCAGCAACACGAAAAGAAAAAAAAACAAAAACGGATCAACCAAATCATACATCGCCAATCAATCGGCGCCACACATTCCGGTCTCTACACACCATCCCAGCTTCTTCCACGGTCATTCTCTTCTTCATGCAAGCACATCTCTTGTTCAGGCTTTTAAACCCATATATCTTCAGATATTCGTCCACCTGCTCTCTCCACTCTTTCCTTGGTCTCCCTCTTCCTCGCCCACCATCAACATTACCAACATACAGTCGTTTCGTCAGTCATTCCTCATTCATGCGTTCCATATGTTCAAACCACCTCAATGTTGACTTTGCCACCACATCAGCCACACTACGCTGCATTCCACAATCGTCTCTCATTACAACATTTGGAATACAGTCAAGTCTCGTAACTCCAGCTACACCTCTCAGATACCTCATTTCAACTACACACGGTTGCTTTTTATGCTTCTCATTCCACACCCAGGTTTCACTCCCATAACTTAAGAGTTGGTACAAGCACGCTTTGATAAACAGACATTTTGGCATTTTTCGATAAACGCTTATTCCTAGCATACTTTCCAAGTGCGCCTACGACCTTCAAACCAGAATTCACTCTCCTTAATATCTCACCATCAATGCTCCCGTCCCTCTCAAACATGCTCCCCAAGTACACAAACTCATTCACTTGCTCCAGGTTCACCCCGTTCAGCTCAATCATACATCGCGTTTGTTCCTCTCCCCGCTCAAAAACAAGTACTTTTGTCTTCTCCACATTTATTCGCATATACTGCCCCTTGCACACCTCGTTCATTTTTACCACCAGTGTCCTAAGATCCTCTTCACTCTCCGACAGGATAACAGCATCATCAGCATACAATAAACAGCACACGCTCTCAATGCCCACTTTCACACCCAAGTCATTAATCCCGGCCGCCCTAACACATGCATCCATGAAAACATTACTATACTACTACTGGCTGATCACCAGTATGGTGAATCTTACTTTATGATTTTCAAACGCAAAAGAAATTAAACCGGATGGATGAACATGGAACAACTTCTGGAACGGCAAAAGGTTTTCGACGAGAGAGAAGGAGGAGGTGTGAATGGAGAATGAGTGTGTGGAATGTGAGAGGGCATGTCAAAGAGAGTGAACCGTCTGAACCAAATCTCAAAAATTTATATTCGTCACTCCATAAGATGAGAGACGACCGTGATGGCATATGGTTCAGGTACTTCTTTGCAAATACAAGACGAGCACGGCGATTCTTTGCTGAAACAAATGGTCTTCGAGCAGCACATTGTTCAAATAAGCCGTATTCTTTCAGATGCCTTAGAACTGTTCGGACATTGATATTCGCGTTGTTTTCATCATAAGGTCATGGTGAATGTCCCGGGCAGTGCGGAATGGATCACTCGAACTCAGGCGTTGTATCTTCCTGTCCGGTCAGGCTGATGTCTTCCGTGGGCTACTACTGCTTTTTGAGGTATCCACGATGCCTGTCTGACAGAATCTCTTCACAACTAGGGAACAAGTGCTCTTATTAACAGAGAAGGTGCTTGAAATCTGTGAAAATGATTGTCCTTCACGATGCAGTTTGAGAATGCCCTGACGCACAGCATATTGTAAATGACAATTCTTACCCATGATTATTTTTTGGTTTTGGCTGTTGGATTGGATTACTAACGATTTCCAGGTATTTAAATACCCTAGAAGCAATGCGACATGCATATTAGTTAGGGTTCCAACCATTTTGCCTAAGTACAATTGGAGGGGGGGGGGGAGTACGAAAAAGTCGGTTGTTACAAGCTAATTATTCAAATTTTAAAATTATTTCTTTCCAGTCTGTTAAAAACAAAGGGTGCTAATTGATGAATATTGCAAAACACCGCATATATACAAAATTTGTCAGTTATAATTTTTCGAGTGAAAATTATGCTATCGTTCCAACTATTTTGGCTGCCACTGTATATACAGGGTGTCCGGAAGTAAATGATAAATATTCATACACGTGAGAGAACATGTATAAAGAAGCATTTTTATTCCTATGAACATGGTGCCGCAAGCCAACCCCCACGGAGATACAGGGGGATTAAAGTATGTTGCGCTGCCTGATTGTTGGAATACCAGGTTTTCTCAGCAACTTTTCAAGATGGCTGCCAAGCTGTGATATTTGTTAGCACCAATGAGATAGAATACATAGAGTGGCAGACCGACCGCCATCTTTGTTTGGATATTGCTTTTCTGTGGCCATGACAAAAGAGGGCAGTAATGACAGAGTCAATAGACAGAACCCTATGTGATGTTGGCAATAAATACCATTTATAGGCATTAAATTTCACTGGAGAATACTTGGACAGTTTAATTAAATGTAATTAGAGATTTTCCTTTCCCATTGATATTTAAATGTTGTTTCCAGAGACTAATAAATTATTTTTATTAAATAAAAAATCATTTAAAATTGTATTCTGTTTATATAAAATTTCAACGTTTAATTTTTTTTCATAATTAGAAGTCCCACAATATTATTGTTTCTTCATAAACTGCAACTTTAATTCAATAACTATTTTTGTTGTTTTACAAAATATTCTTTATTGTCTTTTAAATAAAATAACTTTTGGGCACATTTGTCGCATTTGTAATCCTTGCAATTGTGAGGTTTTTTGTCAGCAATGATGAAGAATCCGAATGATGAAGTAATGTTTTAATATTAATTATTAAAATTAGTAGAATGTGATTCCTCATCAGTATAATTGCTTATGAATGAATGAGAAAAATCTTGAAATATTGTAGTTGATAAATGGCTCATTGTGTGACATATCAATTTAAACATAATACTGCCTTTCATTAATAACATATTTTGCAATCGAAATATTTTTTCTGAAATCGTGCACAACTTAATAACGTCTCTAGAAACATTAATGAAACAGTTCTTACATTCTTTAATGAAAATTATTATACTATCTTCACTTTTCTTCTGCATATAAGCACTGGTATACTGTTTGCAATTAATTTACTAACAGTACCCACAGGCATTTTCAAAAAACAAACTAAGTGAGTTATATTCTGGCACATAATCATGATCCCATTTTTTTTTTATTAAAGCATTATTATTAAATATTTTTTAAGTAGACGACTTAATACCGTATGTCTTATTAACATTTTGGGACGCGGCGATTACTTGAGGCCAGCGTTAAAAGCATTCATTATGATTTATGTCACATTCTTGCTCCTTTTGTTAATATTTTCTTAATTTATGGATAAATATTTAAAATTCATTTGTTTTCTTAATAAAATCACCTTATATTTACCTTAATAAAAAAAAATTTCTTAAAATAATTAACATTTTATGAAGCGGCATCTATTTGAGGGCGGTGACAAAATGGGGCGACTATTATTCAAAACAATACGATAAGTAAATTTTTCATGTCATCAGTCACTTAACAATTACCTTTATATGAGCTATCAACGCGTGCAATTAAACATCTTCTATTTTCCTCTTAATCAAGCGACAGAACTTTTTTCACTTGTAATGCCGCACAAATGATCCATTCTTTAATTTCAATGATTTAAATAATCGACAGAATGCCACTGCTTTAGCAACAGAATAGCTCAAATTTACTTTATTCAATATAACGTAATTTTCGATATATAATATGACCCCCCCCCCCTCCTGCCTCTTTGACCACCCCTCCCATTTTTTTAAATCGTATTTTCATTGCATTTATAATCAGAATATTAAAAAAAATATTTATATTTTATGTTAAGTTGTAGTGAATTTTTTTAACTTTTATTTTTTTCCCCTCAGTATTTTATACCAAAAATTACGGTAAAAACAACCAAATTAATAATTTAAAGAGGTAATTTAATTAAAACAATAGAATTGCTCAATTTGGCAGGCTTAATGTCCCTCATTTTTTATCTGTTAGTTTATATAATCATTTCGCAGTTTATTTCTAGCATGAACACTTTCCAGACCAACGAAATATTTCCAGCATATTTTATTTTTTAGAATTTATACAAAAAAATAAACTTTTAGTCATGTAATCTGCTGCTTGTTTTTGCCCTCTTCTGTCATGGCCGCTCTTAGTACACAGTTAATCAGTTTGGTGGCGCTGTAAGCAGTCGGTCTGCCACTCTATGTATTCTATCTCGTTGGTTAGCACAGTGGTTTAGTGACTGTTATTCTACGTGAACTCTGTAATAATAAAGTTCAAAAGTAAGGCAAATTACCGTATTGGCTCGAATATAAGCCGGCCTTGAATCTAAGCAGACCCTTAAATTCTCACGGTGTTTTGGAGAAAAAAATTTTTTTGTGAAAACAAGTTTAGTTATTAAAAAAAATAATAATAAAACAACTCCACAAATATTTAATTCAATAAAACATTTTGTTTTGAAAAAAAAAAATGAATGGTGAATATTACTTTTACAAAAATTATAGTTTTGTAAATATTTACCAAAAGTATAAACCACAAACATAAAAAAAACCCATTCAGTTCAGATTCCTCTGATGAATCTTTCTGAATATTAATAGTTTGTCCATCTTCGATCGCATTCATGATCTGAATTTATTACTGTATCATCTCTACTTAATAAGTAAATGCTTTTCCATAGTTTGAGAATTTATATTAAATTGATACAGAAAAGTCATGAAAGCTGGTAGCAGTAAACTTTAGTGACGGACGGCCATGAAGTTCCGACGAGAATCACTGCTGCCCGTCGCCAATATTCGCCACACCGGCTTTCGTGACATTATTTTTTCCATTGTGATTTTCTTAATAAATAAACTGTATTTGCTCTTAATCATACGCCACATCGTTTTTATAATTATCTAAAATAAAAATAAATGCAACAAGAAGAGAACGCAACAGCGATGGATGAAAGGGAGGGCGTAACAGTTTCTCAAGGAAAGTTAAGGAACAACTCTCAAATTTTATCGATGAAATTAACCTCTTTCATCCTTTTATTCCATTTAGGAAAGATTTAGGATATCCTGCAAGATTTTTCTATTTCAATCATTGCGATTTCGACAATTTCTAATCATTTACCGATAATCTCGTGTTTTTGTACGTCCTTAATACAACATAGTCCCAAAAGTGTATTCATACGCATCTCTCACAGTAATAAAATATCAGGTCCCTTAAGTGAAAAAGGATTTAGGAAACTGCATGAAACCCAAAGTAAAAGTTAGCTTTAAAATTAACTTGAAGTCAAATTTTTCATGCACACTTAGGCCTATGCATACCGCAATTTATCTGTACTTAAAAAATAAATAAATAAATAAAAACTAATTCGCGAAAAAAGTTCTGTCCGAACAGCTCTCCCGAAAGTTATATTTTGCTGACTTTCTTAAATTAACTGATTTGGTTGATTATCGTTTGGAATGATATGTAATTGATTTTACAGTGGCAGGTTAAGCTGGAGGTAACTGGATGAGACTGTTATTTAACGTCATTGGGTTTGGGGGGGGGGGGGCATTTGAGTCGGTCTCGAATCTAAGCCGAGGGTTGGCTTTGCGACTTCGTTTTTTGGGATAAAAAGGTCGGCTTATATTCAAGCCAATACGGTACTTTGCCATTAACTAGAGCTGATATAAAAATAAATGCAATACATGAATGCAACAAGTCTTGATGATATCAATCAAAGAAGTTAGGAGATGCTATTCCACAGTTTTACGAATGTTTGCTACTAATCGATCTTTATAAAGATATGGGGACAAAACGTTTGAATTATCTATCAAATGGATATCGTATCAATCATTCATTTGCATTACAGAAAGTACAAGAAAATACAATTTGAATGCTTTCATGAAAGCAGGAATTATCCCGCCTGTGGATGATTCAATCATGAGAATAAAAGACTGGGAAGAAGAAGAAGAAACGGTAATTAGGCCTAACAAAGAACTCGGATACAGACGATTCCAATTTTGAAGGAATTTAAATACATTTATTTCAGATAAAATGTAAGTTTAACTGTAACGAATAAATTCTTTTATGTCA
>JAHWFO010051247.1:48077-74168 GCA_023313115.1 Rhysida immarginata | reverse complement strand
GTAACTGGTTCCTTCTGATGAGCTCAACCGATGAGAATAATGCTAGCTATTTAGCCCAATCCTCCTTTTAGTACCCTAATGTATATAGAGAGATATTTTATAGTTAATTCATAATGAAGACAGCCGATAAGAATGAAGACGCAGCCTTCAAAATAAGTATCAAGCATTCCATATCTCCGAAATTCTTTTGTCAATTCCATACCACAGTTCTTCATGAGAACTGTTATCTTTTCAATAGGAACGTACAAACATTCTGAAATCAAGCCCTAATAAGATATTCAGAGAAGGAAAAGTGTTGCATGCATTAGTTCTTGGACTAATGTAAATAAAAAGCAATTCTTAATCAAAAACTATCCTAGATTTTATTATACAAGATACTACATTCATCATTCATTCTATCAGAGTGGGTCAACTTTCACTGCTTGAAGATAAATGGCACTATTTATTCTTTCTCTTTCTATATGTCCTGGAACTTTCTGACTCTACTATGCACTCTTTAGTTTAGATTTCTATTTCTTAACAAATGGATTGTCACTATTTAGGTCACTATTTCAAGTCACACATCTTCAACAACTCGATGCAATTAGTTTTAATTGTTTACATAAGATTATGTGAACAATATCCAAAAAATTCTATAGCAAGCAACTGTGCTGTCTTTAGAGCAATCTTTCTTATTATCCACCCCTTCTTCCTTAATGATCCTGCACATTGATACAATGATCTTGCAACTGTACTTGTTCCTTCATTACAAGGTTAACCTCTCCCTAACCATAGGTTTTCATTCAACGATTCATGTAGGAAATTTGACTATGGTTACATCTATCTATTTGTTCTGCAAATTGAAAACTTTATTTCCAGAAAAGAATTTGTGACATGCCATGTCAGTGGGTGTCACATGGGCCCAGCAGAAACTGAGTTTTGTTCATTTGTTTTCTGTCACTCACTCCATTTGAGCACTTGTTTTTCTTTGTAATGTTAAGTTGTTGTTTCCTAAGTTTTATGGTTAATATTATTTGTGTTTTCCCTGGGCCAAAGGGGTTGAATTACTTTTTTGCTATTTGTTTGTTGTTTTTGTTTATCGCTGTTCGCTGATAGCGTGTCAGCGATGTTCACGATTGTTGGGAGCTGGCATTGTTTTCTCAGAGAATATTTCCGAAGAGATGATGTCGTGCTCCCAGCATCGATTGTTACGTTGGTTTATTTAAATTTGAAGATGTTCGTTTTAGAAAATGCTTAATTTTGAGAGATATTGTTTTGTTTCAGGCTGAGAAGGCCATGCCTTTGCGTTCCTGTGTGAAAAAATGTACCGTAAACCTAACAGGGCTTATGTCATTTGGAACCGCAACAATGCAATCAAGTTTGTTGTTTATAAATATAAGCAGTATTGCTTTTCTATTGCTAGTGTAATTTTCCAGAGCTGTTTTGTGCAATTATAATAAGCTATAATAAGTTTTAAGAGTTTTTCTATTGGTTTGCACCTATGTTGATAACTAAGACTTCGAATTTGATTCAATCGGTCTTCAAGTACGCGGAGCAACCTGCGATGCAGGGCAGCCTGTTCATCTGAGCCTCCGGTTAGAAAACAGCAAGAGCGGTGAGTGAGTGTTTCTATTTATGTTCTCCGCATGGACGAGACCAATAAATGATGATCCGTGTAATTAATTGCTGCAAGATGGGCCTTTGGTAGTGCATCACTATGAGAACTAGTTCAACAAACGTTGTTTCCGTTTGGATCACAGTTTAAGTGGAACGCTGCGGCGGCGTCAGCCACCAACATTTGTAGTAACAGAATACAGAAGACTGCCGATTTGCTAAAGAACTATGTATCGTGCTAGTTTAGTCAATACATTTTATGGTATATAGGTCCTTAAAGGCAGCATAAAGCCTAAGAGTTTAGCAGGGTTGTATAGGCAGAGAGGCGTTGCATAAAAGGGTACAGACAGAAAGAAAGGTGGGCATAAGCGGTTTGGGATAGCAGTTCAGTCCAAGTAGCTCAGGTTGTGAAAAGTGCGTGTGCCTTTAAAAACACGAAAACGCACACCTCAATACCAGAGGGACGAACGCAATCCTGCGATGGGAAGCCAAGTTACTACATTAAGGAGCCTGCCATGGAGGGGTTACTGTGCTCCCACACTCCCTTTTAAAAGAAATTAAAGGAGGCACACGGCATCGGGGTAGACACTAAATTGCTGATCGGTAATACAGGGGCCCTCATTGTATAAGAACTCACCGTAACTAGCGATAGTGTCTAGCCAATCTGCCACCACCTTAAGCTCGTTTTCCATTTATCATTGGTTTGGCGTTTGTTAGGCGTCTGCGTCTTTTTCTGGAATTTTTGAAAGGAAACTCGTTTTCCAATTAGCGTCTGTTAAGCGTCTGCGTCTGTTCGGCGTCGGTCAGAAGTCGGTCACGCGTCTTTTCAAGATCTGGCATGGCTAGATTTTTAGGCGTCTTTTTCAGGCATCTTTTTAGATCTAGCCAATCAGGTGAAATCTACTTCGCTATGGATTCTGGATAGTTGTCTTCACCGATTCAGATGGAGAATCATGGCTGCCGTAGCTGCTGTTCACCGACACGAGTTCTCGTGACTTTTCTCTGGTGAATTTATTAATAAACAGGTCTTAAAAATTTGGTGAATCATTTATTTATTAAGTAAAAATGATATATTAATAAATTCAAAGCGTTAACGTGATCGGAGTGGTTGATATCCTCTTTTTCCATCACCTTGAGAGAGCGACAATTGTTTGCAGTGACTCGACCAATCAGATCAGACCAGATTCAGGATAACGGTTGAAAGTTGCTAAATGGAAAACGGTCGCGTTTACGTGCTAATCACGACGCTTCTGCAGGCGATGATTGCAAGAGGCTCAAAAGTCGCCGCAGCTTACGAGACGCCAAACAGTCGCTAAATGGAAAAGGGGCTTTAATTTATACAAGAACACCTAGCTTATAGCAACACTGCATTTTATAGGTGCTGTCGCATTGTTAAGTCTGAGTAAGAATTAATACTGATTAGGATAGTTGAGTAAGCATCTCTGGAGTTTTAGATGTAGTTTTGCACAATTTTGTAGAGGGGCCCCTCAATGTTGTATGGCCAGTTGCAACGTAAGAACGGTGTTATCTTTTCTGTTTTAGGTGTTATATTTATATTTAGTCTACCTGTTAATAAAATGTGTTTTAAAGGATCCACGCCTTACCGTGTCAGTGTTTCCCCGATCTAACCAAGTCCCAAACCCCTGACAAACCACCCCTCATGCTAACTATTGAAGTATCCATTATTACATCACAGGTAAAGGGGGGGGGGGGGAGACTTGTCACAAATTAACACTTTTTCTGCTTTCTCTTTAAGATACACCTCCCATTCATTCAAAATGTTAAAATACAGGGTGACAATAAATTATGGCAACAGAAATGGACGCATCCAGGTGCAATTATATTAAAGCGCCACCAAATAATTTTTAATTCACTGCAATCACTGCCTGTTCTTGGGCAAGTCGTCCATGTTGCAACTTATTATGAGTTATTTGATATATGTTTTGAAATGTCAAGCAAACGCAGTGCAATTTTGGAGCTCTTTCGTCAAGGAAAGCGTCAATGTGAAATTGTTTGCTCAATGTTGGCAGAGACGTCGTCTCCAAAGCAGTCAAACGTTTCAAAGAGCTTGGCCATGAAGGCGACTGTCCAGGAAGAGAAAGAAAGCGCACCACCAACACGTCCATGAACCGCAAAATAATCAAAAAGTGAGTCCAGCGAAATCCGAGGGTCTGAATGAGACAAATTGCTCGTGAGACAGGAATCAACCGCAAATCGGACGGAAAATGGCATCAGAGGAACTCAAAGTCAAGCCCTACAAGCTCCAAACACTCCAGCTCCTCACAGACGAAAACAAGCGCATACGGCTCCACAGATGTCGCCAACTCAAGCGTTGGGCTACAGGTGAGAAATGGAAGCGCATCCTCTTCACAGACGAGAAGCTCTTCACTGTGGAGCAGGCACACAATCACCGAAGCGACAGAGTGTGGTCAGCAGAGGCACCCGGCACCTCTGCAGTCATCGAACGTCGCCAAAATCTGCAGTCCATGATGATCTGGGGCAGAATTTGTGCCAGCGGCAAGACACCCCTCTTTTTCATGAACCAAGGAATAAAAATCAACCAACAAGTTTACCGTCGTGGCATTCTCGAGCCTGTGGTACTTCCTTGGGGTCGGCAGCATTTCGGCAATGCAGATTGGACCTTTCAACAAGACTCTGCACCAGCTCGCAGAGCGAAAATGACGCAGGAGTGGTGCAAGAGCCATTTTCCAGATTTCATCACGTCTCAGCAGTGGCCTCCCTACTCGCCGGATCTCAATCCGATGGATTACAGCGTATGGTCGATCTTGGAAGCCAGGACCTGTGCTAAACGCCACACCAGTTTGGAGTCGCTGAAGAAGTCCTGCACCAAGAATGGGACCGACTGTTACCCGATGACTTGCGGCCCATTGCTGAAAATTTCAAGACACGTTTGGGACTTTGTATCGCCGTCAAAGGAGCCCACTTCGAAACTGAATGAACATGCTATTACCAAGGAACCATGTTCTATTTATTAGTTGCCAATTGCTTTACTTTTCGTTTTTTGGATTAAAAAATTTGTACACAATGAATTGCCATAATTTATTGTCGCCCTGTAAAACAAATGTGGTACAGGGAGGGACTTAAATGGTTAGCAACAGTAAATAATCAAAAACATTCTTAATAACAGCATTATGTTCATTTTATATTATTTCTTAATGATTATAACATGGTGTGTTTGTTTTTTGTATTAGAAAATGAAAAAGAATCTTAAAATCTGATAGTATGATATAAATTTTTAAATTTTTACCTCGTCCTTTTCTACGACTACCCATGCAATTTGAAAACCTTCAATTCCTTTGAAAGGCACCTGATGAGTTAGTAATTCCCATAGTACCTATAAATTTAGAAGAAAGAAAAGTTATTCTAGAAAGTTCAAAATAACAAAGCAGTAATACAAAAAATATTATTCAATCTGAGCATTCAAATTAAGTAAATTAAAATGGGGCAGTATTAAAGCAATTCACTGCTTGCAGATGAAATATACACTGTCTTTTATTCATCTTTTTTGAGGATCTCGAAAACTAGGGTTATTTTCTAGTTAGGGTTATTTTAGTGCAGGGTGTTGTCTGTACTGTAGTTTGTCAAGTTTTCTGTAAATGTAATTGCATTGGGTTGAAAATCTTGCATGTTATAAACAAAAAACTTACGAAAACATTTCGACCCTTTTAAAGAAACCTTTATATCTCCATGAATATACGTGCTATTCTCATACAAATGAACACAGAAAAGTAAAACAAGCCTCTTAAGCATATGCTACAGCTACAATGCATTTCAAGCATTATTTTTTACAGGGTGATTCCAAACATTATTTTTTTGGTTCACTTCTTTGCTGGTCCCCTATTTGCCTTCGGGAGAAAACCTTCACTGAAATATATGAGGTGTAACTTCCTTTATACACCCCTGAAATTTCAGGAAAATTCATCAGGTATTTTTCTAGATATTCGACAAAACGTCTAAAATCGAAAGTGTCCGGTCATTAATGGCAATATGGTGTATATTTATAACTAGAATAGGTACCCGGCGTTGCCCGGGATAATTACACTTGCACAAACTTTTCCTTTCATTGTTACTCATGAGATATTGATTGTTGATCCCTGCCTTGTGTTGGTGCATTGCATGTTGATACCATTGTTGATCCTATTGTTGCACAAACTTTGCCTTGCATTGTTGGTCATGAGATATTTCTCATTAATATGCCCTGCCATAACCATGAATATCGATTTTTTATCGATAATTATAATTTTTCCGAAATCTGAGGTAGACAGTGACCTTCCTCATGCTTTGAAGGTCATGTATGCGAAATTTCATCAAGATCGGAATAAAACTGTAGATTTGTATAAAAAGCGTACAGACAAACAGACCCACAAACATCCTTCTTTATATATATAGAAGATAGTTCTAGTTCTTTCAATCACACTGAGAATAATTAAACCCTTTAAGGCTCAATTTTAAAATAGCTCACTCAATTTACTTATTAATCAACATACGGGCCATGACCATTTATGAAACTTAGCAATTAAATGTTTCACTTTACTTACAATTGCATAGTATTAGATTTATCCACAGATCTGCAATCACTTATATTCCACTTCTAAGCACTTATCACATTCAACATTAACAGGCCATTAGATTTCACTGATCACTTATCACTTATAGTCACCATATCCTTGAAGCACAAAAACACACATTAGAAGGTTCCAGATCAATCAATGAGTGAGTCCACTGGCTGGCTCAAACTGTCCTCCAAGTTCAACAGAAGATTCTAAATGCGAAGTTGTCTTCTTATCATGATGACATGCATCGAACCACGTTGACTGCTCTCAATCGCTGTCTTCTACGACTCGCCACTCCCTGATGAATATCAGGGTTCGCGCTAGGATAAAAAAATCTAAGGAGGTTCAATTGGACTCCCAAGCCTGAAAACTGTGAGTCAAATTTCAGAAGATACGAGTTAAATTTTAAATTCTTTTTAATTTCTATATTATTACATGCAACAACAATCTCTATAGTTGCTGCTATAGTTATTTCGAAATTTAAACAAGACCGCATGTGACAAAATAAAGTGAGGTTAAAATATATGGAGAAGGATATGGGCCGATGTTATTCAAAATTTAACAAATTAATTTTGACCCGCTGATCAAAAAAAGCCAATTTGACGCGTAAATTGCGAGTAAGCGCGAACCCTGGAATATTAATGTCGTTTCGCTAATGACGGTTCTACTATTTACAGATGGGGGTTCTTCTACATCCATGAAGCCTTTCGGAAAACAAATTCCCTCTCCTTGAAATCCATATAAGACTTTTTAAATGACCACTTAAGAGTTCGGAGGAGAGGCTACCCTTCACAAGAGGTTTACCCAAATTTCCCTTATGAGGAGCCTGCGTGCGCCCAGATTTGGGAGCCTGCGCGCGCCCAGGGGAGCAGCCCTACGAATCTCAACTAGCTCCCCCCCTCCCCCTCCAAAGTTCCATTTGCCATCATGAGCTCACAACCAAGAGAAGAGTGCGCTCAGCCTCCCTCCTGCTGTCTACTTGGCAGACTCATGAGCCTCCCCTTCTACTTTTCGTTTAATAGAGAAGCCATTTCCTGTCATCTCTCCCTTTCACATTTTATTATAATCCCACATGTATTAATGAAGAAAACATTATTATTTCAATTTTTACTTATAATCCATCTTAAAACAACCCTCTTATTAATTCAATGCTTCTAAGAATCAATAAATTCTAAGACCAATTTTAAATATAACCAAACACTAAAGACAGCTACATCCTGTCTCAACACCTCCCCTCCTGCTAATTCACAATTGTATACGCGTGACTTTTAACCCTTTTTAGAATTCCCAATTTATCAATACTGCTAACTCATATCATAAGAATTCTCAAAAATTTGCATCCGCACGGCAAAACTATGTAAAATAGATTCTCATTTCAATGACAGTCTTTCGCAAGTGATCCTAACAATTCAACATGTGAATACGTCACATTTTAATATTTTATATAAAATATCAATTTTGTTTTTTCTTAAAAATTTAGAATATTCATTAGTAAAATAATGCATTGAAAACCTCAACTGATGCTATATTTTACTATAGTCATAAATATAAGAATCGTACAAATGAAAACAAAAATTATTCATTTTATCCAAAGTGTATACAAGGAATTTAAAAATGCTCTCCAAATGCATTAAGGCATTTATCCCACTGCGTAACAAGGCGTGTAATTCCTTTATGGAAGAAGTCTTTCAGTTGTGTATGGAAACATTCCAAAAACTCTTCCTTCACTTCATCGTTTGACTGATGCGGCCTTTCAGATGTTTCTTGAGATCACCATACACGTGAAAGTCACATGGGGATAAGTCAGGGCTGTAAGGTGGATGCTCCATTGCTTCCCAGTTGAACTTTTTGATGAGGTCTACCGTTGCTTTCGAAATGTGAGGACACGCGTTGTCGTGGAGAAGAAGCACTCCTTCTGTAAGAAGTCCAAGAAGATAGAGAGAATTGGAGCCAGAAACTGTGAACAAAGACTAACAAGGACTCAAGGAAACTACTAATCCACAACAAAAGTTTATTCATATGCGCATTTCGGCAGCCAAGCTGCCTTCGTCAGCGTATCCAAGACTTGATCATGACAGAGAGTTCTGTTCAGATGAAGTATGAGAATTACATAGACATATATATAGTAAAAAATGAACTAGTTACAATCCAATCAAAAGGCAAAAAATAGATACAACGAAAAACAATAAATCTATAGGCTAGCTGAGATTAACCAATCAAGTGTCATCAGTGTTTCTTATACGGTTATTTTTCCTATTGTTCAATGTGGGTAGATGTAGAAGTTTTGCCGCATCTCTTAGTTGTGTTACGTCCAGGGGGCCTGCGTCACTGTTTAGTAAATTAGTTGAATCTTCATTGTTGATTGCGTAGGATTCCAGAAAGTTTAACAACCTGGGGTCATTCGTGCTGTATATAATCTTGATGTCTTCGAGTTTATAATCGTGTTGGAGGTCTAGAATATGGTCAGCGTGTTGCAATATCTAGGTTTGCTGACCATATTCAGCAAACACGAGTGAAGGTTAGGCAGCCATTTCCATAGACGTTCTGCATACGACGATGAATTTCAGAAACTGAAACTCCTTCACATGTCAAAAAACGTATTACTGCTCTCTGTTCCTGTTTCGTTGACTCCATTTTGTTGTTTGGACGAGCTTCGAAGCGCGAGCTATCATTCTATCTCACGTGATGCAACACTTGCAACCTATTGTTTAATTTGCACGTGGGGTTTTGCAATTGTTGAAAACAAAACTTACAATCCTACACATCGTCTTTTTTTTCCCCCACACAAATTTTCGTTTTCATTTGTACGACCCTTATATCTATCTATCTCTATTTCTCTTTTTGGTTATTCTGAATAATATCCGATCAATTATGGGTAAATAAACTTTGTTCATTTCGATAATTTTTTTTATGTATAAAAACAATTCTTTTATATAAATTATACGACTTAATTTTTTTCTGAATATTCATTGATTATTAACATTTTGCAAGTTACGAAAATCACATTTTTAACGTGGAAACACATTTTTATCGTCATGTAGCATTCACAGATGGGTTCCCTTCACAGTTTCAAATACACGTACATTAATCCAATACAGTGATTCACGTGACCGAAATCACAGAATCATAGTTTGAAAAAGTTTGAACGATTCAAACTACTGCGACGACGATTTGTAGTTACGACTTTAGTCAGACTTTCGAGTCGGAGCTAAAAATCAGAGGACTAAGAAAACCTGTTTCCATAAGCTCGACTTAGTCGGATACGATTATCGTCGCATTGCACTTAAATTGGCGCTATGGGAACCAACCTTAACAGTCACGTAACTATTGAGACTCAAACCCCCTCATTCAAATTTTTTTATTGGCAATATAAGACATGTAATATGTCATTCGAACGGGAATCAAGAGCACAAGACAAATATTACATTCTTTTCGATTTTTGAAATGCTAGGTCCGAGAAAATGACTCCTAAAAAGTACTTCAATGACCCCTTATTATGAGCTTTAGCTAAAGCTTATAAGAATACAAGCTTAATCGGTACCTTTATGTGTCCAGCCAGCCATCATTTGCACGATAATGTGAAAATGGAAGAACTTAACTGCGATATATCAACTTTTGATGAGCTCTCGTGGACCCCTTCAAGCACGTGCACAAACAAAAGAATATGAACTTAGGGCATGTAATATATCAATCGATTCGTACCGATGAATCATAAGTGAATACACTGTTACTTTTTTATTAACCACTTAAGCATGTTGATGGCAGCTTAGAGCACGTGCTTATTTAGTTTTAAAATTCAGTGATGTTAGGCCTATTGTTAAATGCAGGTAATTAACGTTAGGGTGATTGCTAAAAATGGCTAATTAATGTTAGGCCTATATTTAAAAATGACTAAATGTTAGGCCTAATGTCAAAATGGTAAATAATGTTAGGCCTATAGTTAAAAATGTCTAATGTTAGGACTATTGTTAAAAATGGCTAATGTTAGGACTACAGTAAACGGGAATAATTTTATCGCCAAAGCGTACAAAGAGAGCACATTTTCGTGTTATAGCATCATACATAGATATGTAGAATTAACCAACATTTTAAAACACTTTAAGAGAAAATATAAAAATATGATAACTAAATTGTAAATCACTATTTAAGTAAACAAATATATAGACAGAATTTAAACAAATAAACTTGAAGAACTGAAAGGTTAAATGGAGAGTGAAGTTATTCTTTATATATTTGAACAAATAAAAGATTTTTAATTTGTAGGCATTCCCATATAATGTTAAACGAAGTGAGCCTCAATTGCTGAAGCATTATGTATAAGCATCTATTATTTTTTCATATTCAATTACTAAAGTGTTTTTACGTTACCATCTATTATTGAAGCAAGCGATTAACTACTACTAATTAGCAATATGTCTCACAGCATTTAGTTTTAGATACTATTAAGCCTAACAGCAATATGCTCTTGATACAAATAAGCTATAAATAACAATAGGTCTAACAACTGGTAAGGAGTTGGTTGATATATTATACGCCATATCTTAGCACTGACAGTTTCCAAAGGTAACGTATAGCACGATTAAAACATGTACTACTAAACAATTCCGACTACCGTTAATTACTCATTATATTCACTCATGACATGTTACGAGTTGTTTGATATATTACTTGCCATATCTTAGCATTGAAAAGTTCTAGCGTTACCATATAGTACCATGTGGTACCATTAGGGCACGTACTACAAAACCAATTCTAACTATCATTACGTACTCGTTATATTCACTCATAACTCGTTGTTACGAGTTGTTTGATATATTAAATGCCATACCTTAGTATTAAAAGTTCAAGCGGCACTTAATGGTACAATATGTACCATTAGAACACGTGCTACTAAACCAATTGTCACGATATTATTTAGAGAAAAATGTCTTAGTGGTTAGAGCATCGGGACGGTAACCCGAAGGTCCCTGGTAGTCCAGGCCATGAAATTTTCTTCACTATTTTTCTCTATTTATTCATCAATATCGGAAGTAATGGCGTGAAAAAATCCTCCAAAGACCATTTTCCAATTATTACTATATTATTTACTTGTAATATTCACTCATAACACATTCTTACAAGTTGTTCGATGAATTACATGCCGTATCTGAGCATTGAAAGTTCCAACAGGATCATAATGTATCATTATTCACTCATGACATGCTGTTACAAGTTGTTTGATATGTTACATGCCACATCTTAGCATTGAAAGTTCCAAAAGTACATATGGTACCATATGTACCATTACGGTACGTGCTACTAGACCAATTCCCACTACCATTCTTTACATGTTATATTCCCTCATGGCATGTTGTTACGAGTTGTTTGATATATTACATGCAATGCCTTAGCATTGAAAGTTCCAATGGTACCATATGGTATCATTAGGCCACTTGCTACTAAACCAATTCTCACTATCATTATTTACACGTTATATTCAGTCAAGACACGTTACGAGTTGTTTGATATATCACTTGCCATATCTTAGCATTAAAAGTTTAGGCAGTACCAAATGATACCATATGGTACCTTTAGAACACGTGCTACTAACAACTGTCACTATCATTATTTACTAGTTTATAATCGCTCATAACATGTTACAATTGTTTGATATATTACATGCCATATCTTAGCATTGAAAGTTCAAACAGGACCATAAGGTACTTGCTACTTAACCAATTCCCACTATCATTATTTACTGGTTATATTCACTCATGACACGCTGTTACAAGTTGTTGGATATATTACTTGCCATATCTTAGCATTGAAAGTTCCAACTATACCCTTTGGTACCATTTAAACACACACTACTGAACAATTCACACTATCATTATTTACGCATTATA
Source organism: Rhysida immarginata (assembly GCA_023313115.1). NCBI lineage: Eukaryota > Metazoa > Arthropoda > Chilopoda > Scolopendromorpha > Scolopendridae > Rhysida > Rhysida immarginata. The sequence goes on along the minus strand of JAHWFO010051247.1, from coordinate 62,116 downwards.
TTCATTCATGAGAAATACACGTTCACGTGCCACTAGATCAATATCTGCTAACACTAGTTATTCTTATATATTCATTCATGAGACATCGTGACGATTTGTTTGATATATTACATGCCATATCTGGTTTAGGAAATTTTTAAGGGGGGTGCCATATTGGCATCATTAGAGCACATGGCATCTGAGCACGTACCTATTCCGACTATCTCATGTTCGTACTTGTTCGTGCTCTGTCCCATATTTATGGATTGGTGAAAACAGAGTGCGAAAAAGTTAATTCGTTTTCAAGTTATCATAATAAATAATAAGCTCCCTACGAATAATAAAATTCTTTTGATTTAGAGACCGTTCTGCCCTTTCAATAATTGTCTTTCACATGCATCCTGCACGCGCACCATCTCATTAACGTTTAGGGCACGCACAGAGCCGAGCCGATGTGCTCAGTACGCGTTTTCCCCAAGGCAGTAGCTACGTACAGTGCAACCTTGTACGCCTTTCGTTCAATACAAAAGAAGTGACAATATGTACCACCATCTACCAACAGATTCAGATTCCAAACTATCTCAAATTTCGAAACAAGCAACATGGCAGATTCCCATCGCATAGTGGAAAAATGCAACGTTTTAAACAATTTTATCTTAGCTTCGGGCAGCTAATATGGGACAGAATGAATATTGTTAATGGTACCGATCATCTGCAAATCAAGAAAAGCTACATTTCCTTCAAATTTACTAGAACTGTATATCGGTTACAATGCGTAGATGTCCCTCCCCCCTCAAGCATTCTCTTCTCCTGTTAACTGAAGTACAGTGGCTAGAAGGGGGAAACCACTATACCTGAAGTTAGCTCTGATCGCTTCACTGTCTTCATTTTGACTCTATTGCAATTTATTCGATGTAATCAAGAATAGATGAATAAGGTCCATCTGTTTCTGATGTAATTTTAGTGAAAATTATTCAGGGACTCCAGCAATATTTTGAGCTCCAGATTAACATAATTGATTTTTTTATTTTTTTATTCTAAGTAATGGATTTATTTTCTAATTAATTTTATACTAAATTATAACAAAAACACTTAATGTACACTGGACGTCTTTGGATTGCCAACAGATAAATTTTAGGATGCAACACTTTGTTCTTTTGCGTATTAATATAGGGATGTCCACAATAGATCAAATGCAGGATGTCCACTATTGAAAACAAAGAAATTAATAGAATAGCTGGCCATCCAACCGCTTTAATGTCCAAATACAGCTTCAGTAATAAGATGATAGTCACTTTTATTGCATGATAAAAGAAATTTAAAATTTATAAAACAAACTTAAGTATAATTAACAGAATGTTTTCGAGAGTTACCTTCTCTCATCCCCAGTTATAGAAATTTAATTAGTTTCTTTGAATTAATCATTGTTAAATGTTTATAAGCAAATCCTTTCTATAACAAGAACGAAGAACCGCACCCTAAAATTCATCTGTTGGAAATCCAAACACGTCCAATGAATATTAAGTAGATTTCGTAATAATTTATTTTATTAAAAATTTTAATATTTTTATAATTTTTATTTGGCCTTTATATTTGGAAGTATCAAATTAAATAAAAATTATAAAAAAATTTAAATTTTTAATATTTTAAATTTTATTTGAAGCAATTGTAACATTCTTAATTTTAACTATAAAATGACTTGTAAAAAAACTATTATTCAATAAATGAATATCACTTACTTACTTACTTACTAATCAAACCCGCTTATCCGTTAGGGTCGTGGGGGCAGCAGCCCTATGGAGGATCTCCAGCGATCGCGATCTTCCGCCATCAGGCGCATGTCCTCCCTGGTAATATCCAAGCGACTCGAACCCAGATTCTCCATGTAGTCTAGCCACCTGGTTCTAGGCCGACCCCTTGGTCTCTTACCCACCGGCTTGGAAAATAACTGCCTAGGAAGACTAGTTTGTGGCATCCGTATCACGTGGCCATACCAGCGCAACTGAGATCTCTTAATGCGGAGAAGTAGGGGCTCAACACCTAAAGATTCCCTTATCGTGCTGCTGTACACTATCTAGTAGGGTAACACCTGCTACACCTCTCAGAAATCTCATTTCGGCCGCTTGTACCCGCGATCGCACTCTTTCGTTCATTACCCAAGCCTCATGACCATAGGTGAGAATGGGGACAAAGATAGATTTGAAGACAGAGAGCTTGGCTTTGTTACCCAGCTTGCGTTTCATTACCACGGATCGCCACAGTTCACGTCTGACACGGCTTGCTGCACCGATCCGAGCATCCAATTCTTTTTCCTGCTGTCCATCACTCGTGAATGCAATCCCGAGATACTTGAATTTCTCCACCTGTCTCAATGAGGCTCCCCTAACATGGAGAGCACACTGAGCAGGCTGTCTTGAAAGGACCAGAACCTCGGTTTTAGCCACACTGATCTTCATCCCAGCTTCTTCACATTTGGCTGCAAACCGGTCTAGTGCATGCTGAAGGTTCGTGCGAGAAGACCCAAGGAGGACAAGGTCGTCAGCAAAGAGCAACCTCTCCACCAGGCAGTCGCCCACACAAACACACTCATCGCCTCGGCTGCCCCTGTCTATCCAGTCCATAAAGATAATGAACAAGAGGGGCGACAGTATGCATCCTTGGCAGAATCCAACACCCACGGTGAACGGTCTTGACTTAATGCCATTTATCCGGACACACATCTCAGAGCTTTCGTACAGAGACATGATAGCAACCAGTAATTGCCCATCCACTCCATACTCTTGCAACACTTGCCAGAGCTTCTCCCGAGGAACTCTGTCATATGCTTTTTCGAGGTCCACAAAGCAAGCGTAGACCTCTTTTGCATACTCCCAGGATTTCTCAAAGATTTGCCTTAGAGCAAAGATGTGATCCGTCGTGCTTCGGCCAGGTCGGAAACCACACTGCTCCCCCGACAGTTTGGAGTCGACTATTTCCCGACTTCTCTTCTCCAGACACTTAGCGTACACTTTCCCAGGAATGCTGAGCAAAGAGATGCCTCGATAGTTGTTGCAATCTCTCTGATCTCCCTTTTTGAAGATAGGGATCACAATTCCTGTCTGCCATTGCTTAGGGGCCTGTCCAGATATCCAAGCAACCTGACACACTCGAGTCAGCCACAGGATACCATCCTGATTTAAGGCCTTTAACATCTCGGACCGGATTTCATCATCACCTGCAGCTTTGCCAGTCTTCAGGGACTTAATTGCCCATCTGACTTCTCTTTCAGTGATACTACCGTGACTATTCTCCGCTCCAAGGTGCACCTCGTATGCCTCAGTTGTTGTTGTCACCGGATTAAGAAGAGATGCAAAGTATTCCTTCCACCTTTGCAATACACTCTCCTCCGTTTTCAGAAGCCTCCCATCTGAACTCTTAATAGTTTGTGATGAAAGAGACTTCTTTCCACGGAGGCGGCGCACGGTCTGCCAGAACACCTTGTTTGCCGAACCATAGTCTGCCTCCAACTTCTCCCCGAACTTCTCCCAGGCCTTGGCTTTAGCTGTTGATACTGTCTTTGCTGCTGCTTTTCGCGCCTCAGAATACCGCACTCGACTTGAAGTTGACTTATTTGCAAGCCATAGCAAATAGGCTTCCTTCTTTGCCTTGACAGCTTCTTGGACTTCACCATTACACCACGCAGTCCTTTTCTCACTGCCCTGTGCCACACTCAGCTGCTTACGACCACAGCACAATGCAGCCGAAGTAATCACAGCAGTTTTAAACAACTGCCACTCCTCTTCAACAGTACCATGATCACTGGGTAGTTCTTTGAAACTTGAAGATATGTTATCTGCAAAGGTCTTCCTCACAGCTCTATCCTCCAATGCCTCCCATTTGATGCGCCAAGTTTGTCTGAACTTAGTATTTCGCTTGGTTGGCATGGATTCAGAGTACCGCAAAGTGCAGACAACAAGGTGGTGATCGGTTGATAGTTCTGCCCCTCTTCTCACACGAGTATCCAACACTGATCGGAATAAGTCGGCTGAAACAATTACAAAATCAAACAGTGACTTCTGGTCCATTGCATCCCTGTACCAGGTATACTTATGGACATCCCTGTGCTGGAAGGTGTTTGTGATGGAAAGTCCATTGTTGCAACAGAGATCCAACAAGCACCTCTCATTTGCATTTAAATCGGGGTCACCATTCCTCCCAATCATGCCTTTCCACGTTTGGTCATCAGCCCCCACGTGTGCATTGAAGTCGCCCATCAGGATGACAGAATCTGCACTCTATCTCCTACTAAGAGCAGCATCAACTTCATCTAGAAAAAGTGGGTACTCTGTGACTGCATTCGGAGCATATGCAACGAATAGAGAGAGAGAGAGAGACAGTTTCCCTATCTGAAGCCTCAGGAGACACAGTCTTCCACCCAAGGGGGTCCAATCTGCAACATAATCTGCCAGCCAGGGACTTGTGAGTATCCCCACTCCCGCCTGGGCAGTCATGTTAGGGTCGACACCAGAGTAGAAAAGCTTCCACCCTCCTTCTAAGTCCACAGTTCCAGAACCCGGACATTTCGTAGAGGTAATACCTATGATATCCAGCCAATACCGTTTGGCTTCCTCCACTAACTCTGATTCCTTTCCTGTCATGGAGAATACGTTCCAAGTGCCAATTGACAGCACCTGATCCCGTTGTCGCTTTACCCGTTTCTTCTCCTGGGTAAAGGCATGCGCTGCTCCCGACCGTTTCTTCAAGCGCATAGCGAGTGCACTGGTGGAGCTTCTCGGAGGCATTGCTCCGAGATAACAGCCGGGAGACTGTCGACTATTTTTCGAACGAGAGCCTCTGCCTAACTCCCGAATGCGGGTGACTTTAACCTGCTCCACACCCTATGCAGTATGAATTCTCTCATTCGTCGACATCATGAGATATATGTTTGTTTGGATACTCTTCGTCTCACTTCTCAACCATGGCCTTTCTGGTAAGGGTGACCCTAAAGTAGCCGTGCTACAACCAGCATAGCTCACAGAATCCCTGAAGCACCTAAACCCCTGACCCACGGTAAGGGGGCATCCACCCAGGGGATAAATTAATATTTATAATAAAAATAAGATTTTTTTATAATAATAATGAATCTATTACCTTTTGACTACATGAATAGTTATAATAATTATAAATCCAATGAAAATATGTAAAATGAAAAAATAAAAAAATCAAGGATGTAAAGCTCAAAACATTGATAGGGGCCCTGAATAATTTTCACTAAAATTACATCAGTAACAGAAGAACCTCCTTCATCTATTACGTGAAATCAGAGATGGAAATACATTGCAATAGAGTCAAAATGAAGACAGCGAAGTGATCAGAGCTAACTTCAGTTAACAGGAGAAGAGAATGTTTGAGGGGGGAGGGACATCTACGTGTTATACAGATCTAATAAATTTGAAGGAAATGTAGCTTTTCTTGACTTGCAGATGATCGGCGCCATTAACAATATTCATTCTATCCCATATTAGCTGCTCGAAGCTAAGATAAAATTGTTTAAATCATTCCATTTCTCCACTATGCAATGGGAATCCGCCATGTTTCTTGTTTCAAAATTTGAGTTAGTTTGGCATCTGATTCCGTTGGTAGATGGCGGTACAGCATGCCACTTCCTTTGTACTGAACGGAAGGCGTACAAGGTTGCACGGTACGTAGCCACTGCGTTTTCCCAATGCAAAGATAATTCGTGTCTTCCAGCAATTCAATACATGCACTCTCTCTATTGCAACGCAATGCATTATTGGAATTGTGTCTACAGACGGACAGACAGCTGACCAAGCCGATCACATAAGCACTTTTCTACGAAAATGTGCTAAAAAAGGCCAATTCATGTTAGGCCTGTAGTTAAAACGACTAAATATTTTTAGGCCTATTGTTAAAAATGGCTAATTAATATTATTGATCTAAGGAGTTTAAATGATTAATTTTAAATTTAAATGTGGTCAGTCTCCTTTTAATGGGGAAAATCCTAAAACTAATAAAAACAAAAAAATAAATAATAAATAAAGTCACCAATCTTGAAAAACAATGAAGAAACTTGTGAGATGGAAGAAAACTCAAAGGATGTAGTCTATTGGCAGTCGTCAGCCCTCTAGCGGCCAGTGACTCAAGCTTCCAATATGGCCGCCAAAGGGGGGAGGTGAACAGCAATCGATACCTCAAAGCATAGCAGCTAGTGATGCAGCTACTTTAATAAGCACGAACCAAACCACTCTATATCCATCGCTAATATTTTAAATTATCTTGGATCCAAGGCAAGTTGCGATGAAGATTTTATAGTATCACAGCCAAAGATGAGAGCGACAACCAATCAGAATCAAGACTAACCAGTTGATTCCTGATATCTTTCTCTTTCAGTGTGATTTTGTGTCCTTTAAAAAGAACGCTTTTGATACAGTAAAAAGCATCAGACTGCGGAGATTGTGACTGTAACTGAATGCATCGATCGCTATCTTCATCGCAAGATTCGTCTGCCAAATCGTTCGTTAATCGCTAGATATGTGCAGTCGATAAGAGAACGAATCTGATTGATCCCTTCTTTCGTTGCGCGAGCTATAATATGTTTTGATTAGTACCTTTTCTATGATCAGTACCCTGGCAATGGTTGATAATTAGGTTTGTCTCATGTGGGGTGGAACTAACACTGCTACTCCTTAGCACAAGGGCTATTATGTGTATTGAAGGCGAAGATGCGATACTGCTTTCTCCCACAAAATATTACACGCTGAGCATTTTAAACTGCTTCCCCCTCTACCAAGCAGCTTTTTCTTTAATTACTGGCATTCAATCCAAGGTAATTTAAAATGTCAGTGATGGATATAGAGTGGTTCGTGCTTATTAAAGTACCTGCATCACTAGCTGCAATGCTGTGAGGTATCGACTGCTGTTCATCTCCCCCCTTCGGTGGCCATATTGGAAGCTTGAGTCATTGGCCGCTAGAGGGCTGACGACTGCCAATTGAAGATGTTGTTGATAGCAGAAATAAACCCAGTCTATTGAGGATGTAGATGAAGTCTTGTGAAGATAATATTGATAGTGGAAAAACGATAATCTTGAAGGAAGTGTTGGTTTTGAAATACAGATGAAATTTTGAAGAGGGTGATCCAAATATTTGGGATAAAATTTATATAAAACGTTTTCGAGAATATTTCTCATCTTCAGTAGGATAAAATAGTTTTGAATGGTGAAAACAGTTGTTAGGCCTATATATAAAAATGACTAAATAAAGTTAGGCCTATTGTTAAAAATGGCTAAATAATGTTAGGCTTATTGTTAAATTTGGGTAATTAATGTTAGGGCGATTGTTAGAAACTGCTAATTAATGTTAGGCCTATTGTTAAAAATGGCTACGGGTGTGTCTAAAAAGTCCGACCGGTCGCGACCTGTCAAAGCCCGTCGCATAGCTCATTTTGGAGCCACCAGTGGCTGACTCAAAATTTTGACTATGTCCGATCGCCATAGGAACAATGCAGGCATACATAGCTGGCTTCATTCATTTTAAATTTTTTCCCGATTCGGACGACCCTCGATTCATAAAGTACGACTGGTCACGATGAGCGTTTACATAACGCGACTGTAATCCAAAGCCGGTCGCGGTCGGCTGCCTCTGAGTAGAATCAAAATGGCGGACGAAAGTAGAAAATTCAAGTGTTCGAGTGGCCGATACGTAAAAAGTATATTTTGGAGAAAGGAGATGGCAAAATATGATGAGGAACCTTGATGCGATGCCATTTTGAAGCAAAATGCTCACGACCGCGCTATCATGAATGAACAAACGGAAGCAAACGGCCGCCGATTGTAACACATAACCTGTTGGCGACCGGTCGGACTTTTTAGACACACCCTAAATAATGTTAGTCCTATACAAAGATATAAAATGAGTAGATCGCTTATGTGTCCGCCTTCTTTGGGGCAATTTGATGGCAGCCAAAAGGGGAAGTAATCTCTATTATTACTGTGGGCGCCATTACTTTGGTTGGCAGAACAACATCGCTAGCCAAAGCCCCATTACTATATATCCGCTCTGTCGCCAGCTGAGAAGCCCCCCTTCTCCACCAACTTCTTGCTCGCAGTCTGAAATTTCTTAAGCGACCTCTCCCTAATTTAGATGCTTTTTAATGTCAAACTTTTTACATTATCTACACAAATAAATGCGGTATATAATTTCATAAATACCTATAAACAATCACTCTGATATCACTGAAATGACGGTAACATGGTTGGATATAGAGAACTTTTATGTATCAACCAACTACGATATAAATGATGACCAGGATTTTACAAGGAAAAATATTCTAAGACTGAGAAAGATAAAAACACACCTGTGAAAGGTCAATGGTGAATCTATTACTACAATTTAAAGCTGGACAATTTAAAACATTTAGACGTGCGAGCATTTCATTTCTCATTTTGCGTGTGTTTGGAAAGGTTCATGTGAACGCTGTAATCGAATACGTAAATTTACATGCAGTTTGCACCATTGCTGCATATAAAATATTACTGTAATATTAAACAACAAATTTTTATATTATTCTTTTCAGCATATTTGAAAATCGTTTTACGAGTTATATTCTTGTTTTATTGGCCCATTGTTTTAACCATGTCCAATAGTCGGCAATATCCCTTCCGCTTATCCAATGGGAGATACTCTTGGCAATTTGCACTCCCAAACCTCCTTCTTTATATGTCCTCTAGCATTAAGGTTTTGGTTTATTAGAAATTTTGGCGTCGACTACTAAGGTCATTTTGCGCCTTTTACACAAATTATAACAGTACACAGCCCGGGACAATCACAAACATACATGCCCACGGCGAGATTCGAACCCATGGCCAGGCGGACTCGAGTACTCTGCCGGCTCTACCATTAGGGCTTTTGTTTCTTTTTCACCTTGGTCTTTCACCGCTATTTGGTAGCTGAAATAGTATCCAGTATTTCATTTCTCCTTGTGAATTAGAGGTTCCCACATTTTGGTTGTTTCATTCCACAGTTTTTCCTTAAGTATTGTTATGTAGAATAAATTTAGTCACTTTTTTGAAGCTGAATGTGATGAAGTCCAATGTTTCTTGATGCCCGTGATGGATTGATGTCTCCAAGCATCTTCCAGTCATTCAACCATTCTCAAATATCGAACCAACGACATCCACGCATCCTCCAAGTCAGCCAACCATCATCGCTATTATCGAATTTGAACATAGAAAATTCAACATCTGGAAACATCAACAAACATGAAGGCCAACATACAGTCGCAGGCATAAACGAAACATTGGACTTCATTACGTTCAGCTTCAAAAAAGTGACTACACTATTCATTTTACTCACTTTTGGCAAACGTTCATGATTTTCACCGAAAGTCACCAAAATGGGTGGATTTACAGGTTGGTGCACACTTTAATGCGCATCTTGTATAATGCGATTCCACTTTCAGAGCTCAAAAAAAACAGTAAAAATTTTATCCTCTTGTATAATACGGTCCCTATTTTTGATTTGTCGCGAGAAATAAAATATGCAAGAATATACAGAAAAAGAAAAAAGAATGGAAAAAAACCCTCTGTATTTGACTATTGCTATTACAATCAAGACTAACCAATCAACACCTCATGAATCAAGTGGAAAATATCATGAGTTCATTACAGAAAAGTGAAAAAACTGGATAAACTTCTACTGCAGGGAAGAGGGAGAATGGCTTATTTATTGTCTCTGACAACACTTCCTAGAAAGAAAGCATGTGCACTGAAAATTTATACATTGTTACATGATCATAGGTAGTCATAATTTAGGGCTTATTATTAGTAGAAATACGATTAACAATGCCTTATTATGATGATGTAACAATGTATGAATTTTCAGTGCACAGGCTTTCCTTTTAGATTGTGTTCTCCCTGATGGCTGTGTTCGTTAATTTATTCAAAATGGCGGCATGCGAAAGAGCCATGTTTGAATCTAAGTTAGTTTCCTCAATATTATTTAGTGATTTTACAAATATCCAACGATATTTTATAGATGATTACTGTTAACAATAATAAATGTATATTAATTTAATAAAATTTAAGTGGGAAAATTATGGGGAGAATGGCAGTTTTCCTGAATTTATTCAAAATGGCGGCATGCTAAGTGAGCCATGTTTTAATGTCCATCGAAGTTAGTTTCCTTAATTTACAGATATCCAAAGAATTTTTTGTAGGTGATTAGTGTTAACAATAATAAATAGATATTAATTTAATAAAATTTAAGTGGAAAAATCATAAGATCGGCTTAGTTTTGAAGTTATTTTCCTATTAGCTTTTGGCGACGGGAAATTCAAATAAAAAGTCAATTACCGCACTGTATAATGAACTGTCACAGCCTACATGATTAGTGAAATCATGTAGGCTGTGGAACTGTACATTGTACATATAGTATATTTAATTTACTGTGATGTATATTATTATGCTAGTTTCATTTGAACTTTATCAGCCTGAAGTTCGTTTGAACCCTCCCTCCCCCCAGTCGTTGCAGCGCTAATATTATACTCTTGTATAATACGATCCCACAAATTTAGGTGCTTTTTTAAGCTAAAATTTTTCACATTATAGTAGAACTAGCAGAGATACCCGGCGTTGCCCGGGTTAATTACACTTGTAGGTTAAGAGATAGATCTCAAAAAATTAAATTATAACTTCCAATTGGTTAATTAATAACTCGATCAATACAACACAGAGCAAAGGGACTATCCATTCTACGAAAAATACGAAAAACAGGTAGTCCAGGTAATATACCGCAGCATCTAAACTCTTCTTGACTTGCCGTACCACTACGGAGCATCACCAGATACTTGAGACTGAAGTTTTTCTTGCCCTTGACACTTTCCCACAGAATTTAGTCAAAATATATTTATAGGAAACGTTTGGACCTGCTGTGCTACCAAATAAGCTAGGTGATAACTCCAGCGTGGCTCGGACTTTTTTTTTGGGAATAAATTTTGAAATATCTTAAAAATAAAACATGAAAACGCTTAGAAATAATACAATAAAAATTCTTAATAAAAATTTGAAAAAAATTTTTTTAAAGACTCACAATGAATGGACCTCTCCAAGGATGCCACTGCTATTCTAAATAATTTCTTACTCACGTAATCTTACTTTAGATGTACACTTGATGTTGTTGCAATTCCCTTTCTTCTCTCGATGTCTTGAATCAAAACTTGGCCATTCATCTGTTTCTGTAGTCTAGCGATCGCCGATTCTTCTATTGAACTGCTTACTATTTGCTCAATACAGCACGGAGCTAAAGGAGTGCTTCCTCTGTTGTCTTTCCACTCTTTCTCAATAGTCTGCTAACTTTCCATTATCTCCAGTTACTAATCATTTTTAAAGATTTTCAAAAAATTGTTAAGTACTAAGAACTGTCTTTTCTAAGAAAAGCCTGAATAACAGGAATTCTATGCATTGTTACAAATTTTGCCTTTCATTGGTGGTTATGAGATATATATTGTTGATCCCTGCCTAGTGTTGGTGCATTGCGTGTTGACACCACTGTTGATACGTATTGTTGCACAAACTTTTCCTTGCATTGTTGGTCATGAGATATACGAGGGTGGGCTGAAAAGTAATGCCTCCATGGCTGTAACTTTTTTATTCTTTAACCGATTTTCAAAATTCTTTTTGTATCTGATGCACTATTCACTTTTCGACATAGTCCCCATCCCTTTCCATGCATTGTACCAACGCGTGACTAGTCGGGTGAACCCGTCGGAGAGGAATTCCGGAGTTGTTGTTGACACCAAGACCGAACGGCAGGTTTCACCTCGTCGTCAGAACGCAACTCATGCCCCTTAAGGTGCTCTTTCCTCTTTGGGAAGTGGTGAAAGTCGCAAGGTGCAAAGTCTTTCATTTTTGAACTGTAGGCACTGCAACCCCCTCTGATGTGTGGCGATCGTGTGCGGACAGGCATTATCGTGCTGCAGAAGAGGACTCAAAGCTGTCATTCAATCCTCGTGTCGACGACAACCCCGGAATTCCTCTCCGACGGGTTCACCCGATTAGTCACGCATTGGTACAATGGTACATTGGTACAATGTGTGGAAAGGGATGGGGACTATGTCGAAAAGTGAATAGTGCATTACATAGAGGAGAAATGTGAGTATCAGATACAAAAAGAATTTTGAAAATCGGTTAAAAAATAAAAAAGTTACAGGCATGGAGGCATTACTTTTCAGCCCACCCTCGTATACTGTTAGTCCGTGCAGAGTGTTTGTGAATTGCGTGTTGATACGTATTGTTGCACAAACTTTGCCTTGCATTGTTGGTCACGAGATATTTCTCATTAATATGCCCTGCCATAACCATGAATATCGATTTTTTATCGATAATTATTATTTTTCCGAAATCTGAGGTAGACAGTGACCTTCCTCAAGCTTTGAAGGTCAAGTATGCAAAATTTCATCAAGATCGGAATAAAACTGTAGATTTCTATTCAATACCCACAAACATCCTTCTTTATATATATTGAAGATTTAATTTGTAATTTTAATCTAAATGGAATCATCAAATTCTATAAAAATTACCGTAATCTGCGTTATATAATATGCATATAATGCACAATAAAAGTTAAAAAATCATTATTGTGTATGTATGGCAAAAAAATTGCATATAATATGTACATGTACTTTTTTTTAATAAACCACGGAAAATATGATGTGGGGAGGGGAGGACATTTCAAACGAAGTTTTATCTAATATTTTATATACATTACTGCACATTTATTCACTTTTGTTTCTCAATTTCCTAAAATTGTACACAATAATCCGATAATAAGACCTGGGATATTGGTTTCTCTTAGCACTAAGGTTCCGAGAATATTTCCCAGCAGCTTTTCCACACTTTTACCAACGTTTGGTACTAAATGATCTTTATAAAGATGTCGAGACAAAATGTTTGAATGATCTTTCAAATGGATATATTCTGTATAGCAGAGATTATAAAAAAATACAATTTGAAATGCTTTTGTGAAAGCAGGAATTACCCCTCCTGTGGATAATTCAAATATGAGAATCAAACTTGAGGAAGAAACGGTAATAAGGCTTAACAAAGAACTGCTTACTGAAATGATGGAATTATTTTACTCAGACACAATTATTTTCATAATTACTCAGACACATAATTATTTTCAAATGATTCCGATTTTGAAAGGTTTTAAATAAATTTATTTCTGATATAATGTAATGAATAAATTTTGTTATATGGTCATTTAAAAAGTCTTCTCATTGGCACTTTCTTCCCTCTCATATACTGGTTTCCTATATAACTCCCTAATACATTCAGCCCTCTGCTATGGTGTACAATTTTGGGAATCCACTATAAATTCTAATCTTCTATGCCTTTGCCATCTATAAAACTGGTTCTTAAGAACCCTGCTTAACATTAAAACACCCAACTCTATTTCCCATCAGTTTGAACTCTTAGGCATTCTAACCATCTACCAGGTATACATTATTCAACTCTGTACATTTGTCTACAAAATTATTAATAATCAACTAATTCTCTCCACACCTATTGAAATGTCTTACCAGCAAATTCCAAGCACATATTCCACCCGATCATCAAACTTAATTAGACTTCCCCTTACCAGAAATAATTACCAACGCCACTGCACCTCTTATACAGGGTGTCTCAGAATTCGTTGTACAAACTTCTAGGGGAGTTAGTATGGGTGATTCTAAGCAAAAAAGTTCATATGAACAATAGCTGAGATATGAACAGAAATAAAAATGCCGCCACCAAGATCAACAAGTTATTAACTCAGGTTCTGTAAAGCCTAGATTAATGAAATTTGGGGGAATAACAGGGTACATAAGACTGTGTATACTGTTAAAATTTGATCGAATTCCAACAAGAATTTCCGAGTTACTCATTCAACATCATAACATGTGCTCACTTGTGAGTACTAACTAGCACTTGTTACAATTTTGACTGTGTAACTTGGAAACTTCTCGTTGGAATTCAATCAAATTTTAAAGGTATACACAGTCTTATGTACCCTGTTATTCCCC
>JAHWFO010051247.1:17027-36838 GCA_023313115.1 Rhysida immarginata | reverse complement strand
CAGCTACAAGAACACAAGCCATCTACACAAACTGACACTCAACACACAGAATCAAACACTAACATTGACATCACTAATGAACTTGTAGAACACACACTCAACAATGAACTTCACCATGATATTCACCCACAACACAACATGAATACCAAACTTATTGAAACATTAAATGACACCCTACAAAGATACCTTACAGTTTACACGGGAACAGATCCCACACAAAGACCAGGTATACCTAAAATAAACATAAACAGCAAAACAGGGGAAATTTTATCTTACATGAACACACATATCTTACCACAGTACATTGAAGAAAATCTGTCTTTAGAATACATACACCTACTTATTTACACTGGGGCTCTTACAGTTATATCCACACTGGGTAGGAAACCAATCCATAAAAACACACAAAATTCATATACCCAACAGAAACCTAAATGGCAAAAGCGGATTGAGTCTGAGATTGACGAAATCCGCAAGCAGTTAGGTAGACTTACGCAGTACACTAAAAACAACACTTCATCAAAGCAGAACAAACGCCTCAGACAATTATTTAAGAAGATTAAAACACACACCAGACATGAGCAGCACAATCAACACATTACAGAATATATGGACACATTAAAACAAAAGTTAGCTGCAAAAACACAACGCCTGAAGAGATACAAAACATGCACTCAGCGCAAACAGCAGAACAAGTTATTCGCAAACAATGAGAAGACATTCTATAAGCAGTTAAACAAAGATTATACACAGACAAAAAACACTGGTCTGCCAACACAAACAGCCCTCCAACATTATTGGTCGTCTCTTTGGTCTGTCTCAGTTGAACATAATAGGGAAGCTAGCTGGATCAGGGAAGAGGAGCAATTAGCATCCACACTATCAAACATGCCTTATACTGACATAACAGCAGATGAACTCTCACAAGTCATTAAACGTACTCACAATTGGAAGGCTCCAGGTGTAGATAGGATTCAGAACTTTTGGTATAAGCGCTTCACCTGTTTGCATCTGGCCCTTGCAAAACAGATTTCCAACACTTTGCAAACACCACAGACATTGCCACATTTCCTCACACAAGGAATTACATACATGGTACCAAAGTCACATAACACTACAGATCCCACACAATATAGACCTATCACATGCTTGCCTACACTTTACAATAATAACTGCCTGTATCGCAAACAAAATTTATACACACATAGACACAAACAACATTCTCACTGAGCAACAAAAGGGATGCCGTAGAAACCACATGGGTTGTAAGGAGCAACTCCTGATAGACAGTGTGGTCCTACGGCAAACTCACAATAAACATCGACACCTCCATGCAGCCTACATTGATTACAAAAAGGCCTTTGATAGTGTTCCACACTCATGGCTTTTATATACACTACGATTATATAAAATAAACCCTACACTTATCACTTTTTTAGAAAGTACAATGCTGCATTGGAGAACTACACTATACCTCACACTCAACAGTGAAACCATCACGACTGACAAAATACAGATAAACCGGGGCATCTTCCAGGGTGACTCACTGAGCCCACTCTGGTTTTGTCTTGCACTAAATGCACTTTCCAACAGACTGAATAGCACAACTTATGGCTACACAATTAAACATAATAAAAGCTGCCACTACATGCTCTCACACTTACTCTACATGGACGACATGAAAATCTACGCCTCCACACAAACACAATTGCACCAATTACTTGACATTACACAAACCTTTTCAAAAGACATACACATGCAGTTTGGGTTGGACAAATGCAAAACCATTCACATTGAAAATGGAGTACTCAGGGAAGGGGGCTTCACATTAGATGAACCAGATCATATTGCTGCTATGGAAAATGACGAATTTTACAAATATCTAGGATTTAAGCAAGCCAAGCTTCTGGAGCACAAACACATAAAGAATACACTCACTAAACAATATCTTCATAGGCTAGAGACAATACTTAAAACGCACTTAAATTCCAGAAATTTAATCAAGGCCATCAATGCTTATGCCACGCCAATACTCTCCTACTCCTTTGGAGTCATACAGTGGACACACACAGATCTTGAGGGACTTGAAAGGAAACAACGTAAACTGCTTACGAAGCACAGAAAGCACCATCCACACGCAGCTATTGAAAGACTCACCCTGCCTCGTTCAGAGGGAGGCAGAGGTCTTATTGACATAACAGATCTACACCAGAAACAGACTCAGTCACTCAGAGAATTCTTTCACTCTAAACAACACACATCACCATTACACAAAGCAGTCTGCATGGCTGATACAAAATACACACCTCTGAATCTGAACAGCATGCAGAACACCCATAACATTCCTACAACATGCACTAAACTTCAATCCTGGCTCGGAAAGCAACTCCACGGTAGACATCCTTCTGACCTCAACCAGCCACACGTCGACAAAAAAGCGTCGAACTTTTGGTTGAGTGAAGGGAGTCTCTTTGGGGAAACTGAAGGAACCATGATTGCCATACAAGACCAGATTATTAACACTAAAAGCTACAGAAAACATATTATCAAAGAATCGACTGACGGGTCTTGCAGGAAATGCCATATCGCAGAGGAAACCATCCAACACGTCATATCCAGTTGCAAAATACTCACGCAGACAGATTATTTGCACAGACATAACCAGGTAGCCAACATCATACATCAACATCTAGCTAAGATACACAAGCTAAGGGACATTCACACTCCTTACTATAAATATATCCCCGACACTGTCTTAGAGAACACCACACATAAACTATATTTTGACAGAGCTATAATCACTGACAAAACTATCCCTCATAACAGACCAGATATTACACTAGTAGATAAGCAAAACAAAGTGACTTACATAATTGATATTTCCATCCCCAATACACACAATTTACAAAAGACATACACTGACAAAATCACTAAATATACGGATCTTGCACACGAAATAAAACGCCTTTGGGGAGTTAACAGAGTACACATTGTTCCTATCATTCTTTCCGCCACTGGGATTATTCCACACTCGCTACACAAAAGCCTATCAACACTAAATTTAAACCCACACTTATACAAAACCTTACAGAAAGCCACAATTCTAAACACATGTCACATAGTCAGGAAATTCCTACACTCAAACATCAATACTCCCACGAGTGGATAACTTTCCCTCCCTCGCATTTGAGTCCCTTGGGCTTTGGCCCTCTTTTGGGTCCGCCTCTGGGATTGGCTTCCGGACTTGATCCGAGTTTGGTTTCCCCAAACAATGATGATAATAATAATAATAATAAACCATTAAGAAATGACATAACCAAGTAACAAAAGGCTAAACTAGTCGCCAGCACAAACTATTTAAAACATATTTCCAAAATTTTTGAATTGATTTTAAAAACCTAAAACAGGTTCCATTGATTCAAATTCGATAATCTACGAATTTTATAATTATTCTTATATATTCATTCATGGCATGTTGTTACTTGTTGTTTGATATGTTACATGCCTTATCTTAGCATTGAAAATTTCCGGTAGTACAATAGTGATATCATTAGCACAGGTATCCCGAATGAATGTTGACCATCTTCAAACTTTGTAATTACTCTTATATATTCGTTCATAACATATCGTTACAAATTGTTTGATATATTACATGGCATATTTTAACGTTTAAGTTTTTCAATGGTACCATAATGGTATCATTTGAACATATACCACTGAATCAAATTCAACTATCTTCGAACTTTGTAATTATTCTTATATATTCGTCCATAACAGGTCGTTCTAAGTCGTTTGATATATTACATGCCATATCTTAGGAGTGAAAATTTTCATTGATACAATTGTGGTGTGAATGTTTAGTGTGGGAGTGTATGTTTAGTGTGGGGGTGGTTCACAGTCATAAACACCCAATGTAAAAATCATTATAATATTTCTGGAGCTTGGAAATTTTTTTGAGGGCTTAGTTTTGTAGCATTCGCATAAATAAAGGGGGTGAAAATTGCAGGCTGTCCTTTTATTTTAATGGGTGGTTGTATGCTGTGGTTCTTTTTTTATAGGATGTGGTGAGCCTTGACACTAGACCTGAGTGTTAACATTTAAATGTAGTACGACTAAGCAGTGGCGGATCTAGAACTTGGTCAAGGGGGGGGGGCTAGGGGGGACGGGGGGGCTATTTTAAATTATTTCAAATAACCACCCCCCTCCCCAGGGAAGTGGTCCTGAGGTCTTTCCTATACTGAAGTTTGTAAATGTAAATTTGTAAAATTATTGCAATAAAAGAAATATTTACAGGTTATCTAATTGATGTAAGTTTAGGATCAATGGGGAAGGGGGGGTATAGCCCCTGTGGCTACCCCCTTAAATCCGCCACGATTAAGTGTATAAGATCATGCTGTGTAATTTTTATCGTTAGTTTAGTCCATAAGGGTATTGTTGCCGGATAAATCTATGTGTTGGAGGCTGTAACAATGATCAAATACGTCACGGTTATGTTATTGTAATTAGGAGTTTTTCTTAGAAGTTTTGACAATCTGCGTGTGTTGTTTGTTGTGAGAATCGAAGTTGTTGTTGTTGAAAACATTGCTCTTGTAATGACGGCAATGATGGAATGCGGCCATAGCGGTGGAACATTGTTTTTTACCGGCAATAGCCACGATATAGCTTGGCGTTTATTAACAAACGTCAATGCTTATATAGGAAAAGACAGGTTAAAATAATTTAGCCGTTCTTCAAGAGAATTTCGTTTTAGCCCAGACTCATGCTGATTAGATGCAATAATGAACAATTCGTCGGAACAGCGTTCTATTCAGCAGGAGGTAAACAGATGTATGATTTTCTAATTTGAGAGTTCATCGTACCTTGAAGTCGACAATTGACTTAGTGAGATCGTTCTTGTGCTTTTGTTTTAGCGAATAAGTGCCGTGAGATTTCCCCTTCTATCCCTTGACAGTGTTAGTGTATGATCTCCCACCGCATGGGAGGGGCCTGCGAAGAGGCCCTTGTCAATGCCAACTCCACACAAGGTAGGGGTGCGGGTTTCGAGACTTGCTGAGCTGTAAGAATCAAGTAGGGAACAACGCAATGTGGAAAATCTATATTACTATTTATTCTAAACCACTAGCATAATACAGGTATAATAAGCAAAATTAGCACACAGCATATTCAACAATGTGGATCCACGAAAGACATTAACAATTAACAAGTATCTTAAAACCCCAATTTAACACATTAAAATTATCCAATAAAACGCTATAGAAAACGCTAACCACAACAACAATTGCCCCGTTTTAGCCGCTAGGGACCCCAGGTCACTTATTCCCATGAACTATATGTAAGTATCCCATTTAACAACAGGTGTCGTCTAAAGTTATTACATTTATAATACTGCATGTTCGCACCAGTCAATAATAACGGACCCGGAAATATCAATTTCCAATGTTATAAATTACTGCAGATGCTTGCGCCAATGTTCACTGTCAACACTTTGCTTTAGTGTAGCTGTCAACAGTTTTGCACTTCCCTAAGCACTCTGTTTTCTATCCCATTGACTGACATGAGAGACACAGAAAGCGTCACATCTCTCTTTTAATTCCCATCAGTCCTCAACTAATTTCAAATTAGGGTAAAGAGGAACTGAAGGCAGCAGAGAAAAACTATAACCCCCATCGCATGATACACAAACGCCGGAGACGCAGAAACTATCCTCTCGTATCGTCTCACGCTAGAAAACAGTGCTTAATACGGAACCTTGCTATAAGATAGTGCGCCAGCTAAACTTACGCCGACAGTGAACATGTGCCTTTTTAAATTACTGCATAAGCAGACATGTGCGAAATACCATCTTGCTCTATTCTAATAAACATGAAACATGCTTCTAACGTGCATATTTTGCAATAACAACAACAAAATAACGTCACTTCAGACTAGTTTTGCTACACAAAGCAATCAAAAACTCGCTGCATCGCTGCATTCGGCAGCTGATTCACTAGGCGTTGCGGCTTTACTATCACTATACATTTTTTAAAACTTCGAAATAACAGAGCGGCCGTGGTGTTTCAACTCTCAAATAAAAAAGAAAGATCTCACCAAGGATGTCCTCTCATTTGTCAGGCAACTTCTTATCTTAGCACCTTTAAACACACACTCGATGACGAAAAGATCGATCTATTCAAAATCGTTCTATCTTTTCTCCGTTTCCAGAATAAAATCGACGAATGTTTTCTTTAGTAATCTCTCATCGTCTGGCTGGATTAGGTTTCAATTTTAAAGGTAGAATCACTATCCATAATAAACTAAGTCTTGTTTATTAACTTCAACATAGTGCCCAATGAAAATTTAATCGTAATGGCAGCATTCCATATACGCTCACAATCGTTGAGCGATCTCCTATGCATGAAGGCAAGACAACAACAACATTTTTACAAGAGAAGCAAAACATGAAGAGATTGTCATCTCTTCTAGGAATTTCTCCTACTGTAAGAAAGCATATTGTGTATGATTTCTATCTACATTGTTACAGCTTCCCAAGCTCTTACTTGGCTGTAACAATGCAAATAGCGATCATACTCAACTCGTAGACAAATCAACGATAAATCTTCTCATATTCACTATCATTTTTCTTACAAACAAAAAAACAGCATCTATTGGACAAGTGTCAGGGCTCATTACACAGTACTAATAAAATATTCACACTAGAACAGCCCCCCCAATAGAATAAATGAATAATTTCTAATTTCCCAAACAGTCCCATATGACCAGAGAACAAAAAAAATGACTATTTTTGGCGTATATGACTGTAAACAGATTCCCCTCAATTAAAACACACACTGGCTACAGTCGCAAGTGGAGGCGAATGTGGTTACCGCTTAATGCTGTGTAACAACTTGCTGACGGTGCCGTAATGAAAATCTGTAATCTGTGACTTTCGTTTTAATAATGTTTGTTGTACGCTTAAACAGTAGTGTGGAAATGTGCTGATTATACTTATGTATATTGTAGTTAGTTTTTTTTTGTTGTTTTTTTTTTTTTCCGAGCGCATGTTCTCTTCAGCCCCTCATTATTAGGTTATGTTTCGTTATAGTGGAGATTTAGCGGAAACACTGTTCTTGTTTTGTGTTTAGTAACAAATGGAGTAGTGCCGTGCGTCTAAGTTGTGAATAATTCTGGAAATAAGAGGTTACAGCCTCTCTCCCTGTTGTTTTGTCATTTCTGCATTAACACAATTGAGGTGGGATTGTCGATTGGCAAAAGAAAATTTAAAAAAGAGGCGTGACGCTTTCTTTGCTCTCCCATGTTGTGCCGTGTGACATAATGCAGAGTTTTCGAATAGTTCAGTGGCAGAGAACATAACCTCTGATCCATGCTTTAGAGCAAGGTGTACTATGTAAAACAAGGCGCATGTGTACTGTTTATCTTTAATAATAAGGTTAAGCGCCCTTGAGTGCATTTAAAAGTTTTGTCTTTTATATTGAAAGGGACTGCCCCGGGGACCATTTTTATTTTTTTTTTTTAGGGTTAAGAGAATTTGATTAAATTATCTGATTCATTCAATTTAGTGGGTATTGACTTTATGCAAGTTTAATGATTATTAAATATTTGGGTTTGGTTAAACAATAGTGCTTTGGCTGCTTATGCAGTATTACCGTATTTACTCGATTCTAAGGCACATGCTGATTTTTGAGACCATTTTTGAAAAAAAAAATTATTCCTCGAATCTTAGGCGCACGATAATAGCTGGGTATCAGGATACCAGCAATACTTCCCAGAAAGCAAGCCTGTGCATGGAATCGTCGTGCATTACAACATCATAAAAAGTCAGAATTTAGAGCTTATTTTTGGTAGATATACAATTAACACTGACTTTTTATGATGTAACAATGTATGACGTTTTCGTGTATAGGCCTTCTTTCTAAGAGGTGTTGGTAACGGCCACCCTGCTGCTGAAAAGTGTAGGAATAACATTGTAACTCAATAACCGATATTTGTTGTACGTGTTTTGAAGACTATTCGAAAGAAACCTATTGCAACAAACCACATTACACTGAGTTAGCAAAACTCATGGGATAGCAAGCACATTGATTGATGGGCATGGCTCACGAATTCACAGGGGTAACGGATTCTGGGAATGGACCATTAGACTTTGTGGGAAGAGCTTGGATAAGTGATTAATCAGAAATGGCACGTCGTCGCAAGTTGACGTCTTTTGAACGGGTTATGATAGTAGGTGCCCGACGTATGGGATGTTCCATTTCGGCAGTGGTGCAGGAATTTGGCTTTCCCCGCTCAACTGTCTCCAGGACGTATCGGGAATGGCTGGATGAAGGCATCACAGTCCACAACAGGCACCATACCGGGCGTCCAGCTGCCCTGAATGATCGTGACCGGCGACACCTGGGACGAATGATTCAGAGACACAGGAGCGCAACAGTGCAGCAAATCACAGACCAGTTCAATACTGGCCGCACTAGAAACGTCTCTCGGTGGACAATCCGTCGGAATCTGCATGCCCTCGGGTTTGGCAGCCGTCGCCCTACACGGGTGCCAATGCTTACCCAGTGTCATCGGACACTCCAGCGTGCATTTGCCACCAACCATCTTGGCTGGACTCTGCAACAGTGGCGTAACGTCATATGGTCAGATGAGTCACGATATCAACTGTACCACGCTGATGGGAGGCACCGTGTGTGGCGCAGACCTCACGAAACGATGGATCCCGCATGCCAACAGGTGGTGGTGCAGGATGGTGGGGCGTCAGTGATGGTCTGGGGTGCATTTTCCTGGTTTGGAATGGGCCCTCTGGTTATCCTGGACCAAACGTTGAATGGTCCACGGTATCGTCAACTCATCGGAGACCATCTGCACCCGTTTTTGACATTTCAACACCCTGACGACGTAGCAGTCTTTCAAGATGACAATGCTCCACCACATCGCTCCAATGTCGTCCGCGAATGGTTTGAGGAGCATGCAGGAGAGGTCCAACGACTGAGCTGGCCAGCCCGGAGGCCTGACATGAATCACCATCAGGCATATCCGGGATGCTGTTGAAGTCAGGCTCCGGGCACTGGATCATCCGCCCACGAACGGGCAGCAACTATCTTCGGCTCTGCAGACTATCTGGTGTCAACTGCCTCCAGAAGTGTACCAGGGATTTGCAGACTCACTACCACGCCGTATTGCTGCACTCCACAGGGCCAGAGGTGGCCCGACCAGATATTAAGTAACTATCCCATGAGTTTTGCTAACTCGGTGTATATTTGTCCATAACAGGTCGTTCAGAGCCGTTTGACATATTACATGCCATATCTTAGCAGTGAAAATTTCCAGTGGTACAATAGTGGTATCATTAGTACAGGTACGCCTGAATAAATGTAGACCATCTTCGAATTTTGTATTTAATCTTATATACTCGTTCATAAGAGGTCCTTCCGAGTCGTTTGATATATTACAAGCCATATCTAAGCAATGAAAAATTTTTGAGGGTGTCATGAGGGTACCATTAGAGCACGTGCCATTGTATCGATTATGACCATCTTCAAATTGGTTCATGCGCCGAACCATATTTATCAGTTGGTGAAAACAGTAATTAATAAACCATTAAGGAATGACAAAACCAAGTACCGAAAGGCTAAGCTAATCGCCAGCACATAAACTATTTGAAACATACAGGGATAGCACAAATGAATGACCAGATTTTAAAAATTAATATTTTCGAAATTATTACACATATTACAATAAGTGATACACGAAATTAAAGAAAATTATACCAAGTGATTTTTTTTTTAGTTACAAATGTTTGATTATTGATTAGATGTCACACATCGAACATCTAATCTGTAATCAAGTTCGTTCCACACATTTTGTAGTATCACGCTATCAATGGTTCCTAATGCTGCAAAACTGCATTCTTTAAGTTCTTGCAGTGTTGTCGGCATCGGTGGTTCATAAACAGTAAACAGTGTCTTTGACGTAACCCTATAAAAAAAAACTTGTAATATGTGTAATAGTTTCGAAAATATACATTTTTAAAAACCGGTCATTCATTTGTGCTAACCCTGTATTTCCAAAATTTTTGAATTCCTTTTGAAAACCTAAAAAAGGTTCCATTGATTCAAATTCGATAAACTAAGAATTTAATAATTATTCTTATATATTCATTCATGGCATGATGTTACTTGTTTGATATGTTACATGCCCTATCTTACAAAGAGACCAACAATTAACCTCGAGTCCGATTTTGATGAAACATAGTACAGAGCTCAACAAATCCTATATTTTGGTAGCCAATTGCTATCAGAAATTCCATTTTGACTACAACTTTCAATCAGGTGGTAGCCACTAGGCTACTGGCTAATGCAGCAACTGATTGGAAGGCCTAATTACAATACTGTATCGTAGCCACTGAAATTTTTAATTTGCAGTGAAATTAGCTCTTACATAAAATTTTTCGTGGAGGCTCCAGCGTGAGCATACTTTAATTCTCCTAACTGATACCAGAGGAGCTGCATGTCCAAGAAATTCAAATCGCCACTTATTGCCAGCCTCAAGCCTTGCCTCAGAATGAATATCGGGCAGGGCTTTCTTATCGGTGGCTATGAAGGCAGGCATGGCCTTCTTTCCTGTTTGTTATTTACTTTATTTATGTATCGTGATTACTCAATCGATACATATTGTTATGCTAGAATTTCGTTCATCATTGATGAAATATTTGTTATGTGATGAAACATTTCTTTCCTCGTTGATGAAATATATGTCAGGTCCGGCTTGTAGCATCTGTGAAATGTGCGATGAATAAAAAAAAAAAGTCGTCCAGTTCGTTAGTCTTTTGCCCTGATTTGAATCCCATGCGAGTTTTTTTACCTCTGATTTTTTATTATTTTATTTTTTTCAATAAATAAATTATGTTTTAGATTTTACCTGTATTTTTTCAATACTTCGTTTGAAAATTCATCCAAACACAGTGAATTGCTTTTTATAAAAAAAAATAATAAATAGCGCTTAATTCAAGAAAACGCACAAGCCCCCCTGCACTCATACGACAGGAGCACTACTAGCAACTGCCACATGGCTACCAATGGGGGATGTGAAGTGCAAGGCAAATCCAATCGAACATCAATGTCAGGTTTCGATGTTTAAAAAAATCTCATCAGTATGTGACAACTGCTTATTTCTACCAAGATGTACAAATAGAAAGTTGCTTTCAATAAAGTTGCCATATTTACTCATTTCTAAGACTCAATTTTTGGCCATTTTAATATTCCTGAAAATCAGGGGTGGTCATAATTCCTTCTAAGCTGCACAAGTGTGCTTATTTATTTTCCGCGCACTTATGATCAATTTCCCACTTACAAAAATATCAAAAATGGCTTTTGTTTTGTTTATATTTTTTAGGCAGTGGCTACGTACAGTGCAACCTTGTACGCCTTTTTTAGCCACTGTGTATTTGTTATTGCGCACAGTTAATTTTGGACTGTGCAGCTCTCATAAAAATTAGAGGGAAATATGGGTGTAGCTTACATTTGAAGGTGATAACTGATGAAACACTTTCAGAATATGATAGTGAGAGTGACAGCAATTAAGATTTAGTTTAAATTATATATTTAAGATTTTTAGTGAATTGATTCTTCACTCTTTGTTACTTGTCATTTTAAAAGTTTTTAAACCCCGTAAATAAATCTTTTACTTAAGATTTAGGATTGATTTTATGAATATACCGACACACAAATATCATGTTTTGGTTGGCTACCATGAAAATTGCAATGGTAGTCAACTGTCTATTCAGATTTTTGGAATTTGTCGAGCCCTAATGATATGTAGATAGAGGACCATCTATAAAGGCCTCTGTGAAAATTCTAGAGTGAGGAAATTCCTATAGATCTAGAAAATCGAGTTTGAAGTTTACTGTAAACACACAGAGAAAAAAAACACATTCTGCGAAGCATGTACACACACCCGCACTTTGGAAAAACATCCGCGTAGTCATCCAGCCAGGTTGGGTTCAAAATCCGCTTCATGTTGTTGGTCATGCAGAACGCTACACTCAGAGAATGGTTCTGTCAGCTAGCGGCGCAGTACCATAATGGTTAACATGCTTGTTGAAATGCTCCCACTTTTTTTGCTGTTCGAATCCATCCTTGTTCTCACATTTTTTTTTATATTGTATTAAATTTATTAAATTTAAATTTAAAATTATTTTTATTTTAAATTGCAAATATATATAAATAAAAATAATATTTATGACATATATTTATAAACATAAGATTTAAAAAACAAAATATTTAAATAGCAAAAAAATCAAACAGTGTTATGTAATTGTAATTAAATCTGAAAAAATGCACAAAATAAAAAATTAATTATGAATAAATGTGTGATAATGATGGTAATTATCACCCACAAAATGTTCAAAACAAAAAGATTAATGATGATAATTGCTGCTGAATTTCAAATGACAAACACAAATGTCAGTGTCCGCGCAGTCCGCTCGCCAAATCGCCAGTGGCGACAGTTCAACTAATCTGACGAATAAACAATCACAGTTGGCGAACATACTTGGCTAATTCTATTTATATGGAAAATTTTTATTTTCAACCTCGAAAATTCGATTATCATGTGATTAATTTTTTTTTTAATTTCAAATGCTTCATAATTTTTTTAATTTTAAATTTGGCTAAAAACATGAGATTCTGGCTTAAAGAAAATCTCTAATGGCTAAACCATTGGCGATAAAAATTTCAAGTACTGCGCGGCCACTGCAAATATGATTGTAAAACATACAAATATGATCTTACAAATTCGATTGTCAAGAAGAAGCGTTGAATATGAATTAACAAACAGAATTTTTGGCCAAAAGAAAACAAATAAATCTTTGTTTCAACGTTTGTTTTCGAAAAAAACATTCATGTTGTTATGACAACAAGTTAATTGAATTTAATAAATTTAATACAATATTTAAAAAATGTCAGACAAGGAGGGATTCAAACAGCAAAAAAAGTGGGAGCATTTCAGCAAGCACGTTAACCACTACGGTACTGCGCCACTAGCTGACAGAATCTGTTTTTTATTCTCTATGTGTGTTTACAGTAAATTTCAAACTTGATTTTCTAAGCCGATGGGAATTTCCTCACTCTAGAATTTTCAGAGGCCTTCGTAAATGGTCCTCTACCTACATACCATGTTTCATCAAAATCGGACTCTAGGTTGATTCTTAATCTCCTTGTTAGCATTGAAAATTTCCCATAGTACTATAAAGGATGATTAGCATGATTCAGAAAGGTAGGTCAAGAATGAAATACCATAGGCCAATACCACAGTTTGTAGCGGGGAACAAAATTTTTCGTATGAACATGGGTCCGGAAATGCATCCTTACAGAAATAATGCAACTTGTATGAGATAGGAATGACATTACAGTAGGTGTTCAAAACGCCGATCCTGAGCCTCGATCCAGGTGTTTACTCTGCGTACTGCAGTGTTTGAAACGCCCGGCGATGTGGGTGATCACGGCCTGGAAAACGCTGTTGGTAAATCCTTTTCGCTTCAGTAGCATTACCCTGTGTCTCGCCGTAGACGAGATGCCTCCATTTTCTAGATTTAAACATTATTACGGTTAATGATAGGATAGAGTTCGACATTTATCGAAAACCCACCAACAATCATTGCTATATTACGAACGATTCCATTCACTGTCCTAGCCATAAAGACGCTGCCTTACATGCTATGAACCACTGCCTTCTTAATGTTCCTCTATCCAACCAAAGGTACCAAACTGAATTGACTACCATTAAATCTAATAGCAAGTTTGAATGGCTTTTCCGATAACATTGTCGACAACTTACTTCGTAGGCAAAAGTTTCTTTTAAGTAGAAAGGATTCCATGAAGTTAACTCCAGAGATCAAAAGCCCTAAATTTATTACTATTGCCTATGATCCGCAATTAACTAAGGACCTGAAAAAGATTTTTAGCACTTGCAATTTAAAAATTGCATTCAAACGTGGGAATACTTTGAAAGCACTCTTAGGAAATCCCAAAGATACCATCCCACCTCTGTAGAAGTCGGGAATCTATCTATTTCTGTGTGATTTTTATGAGAAGAACTATATTGGTCAGAGCTCCAGAAGAGCATTTATGTCATGCAAAATATGGCAGTCGAACAGATCAAGCATAGCCAAACGTATTTTGGACACTGATCATGGTACTAGTTCAGATAATTTTAAGTTACTTAGATCTGTCAATTCAAGAAATCAATTAGATAGCTTTGAGAGTACAGATATCTATAAAAGGGATTTTAAAAAGTTGTTAAATATGGACAAAAGGCCGATCTCAAACTCTGTTCTGTTTGATTTGTTTTAAATTTTGCATTATAGAAGCTGAAATTTAAGCTATGGTCTCTTAAATTATATAGTAATTTTACTTCTATAAATGAAATTAATTAATAAAATAATATTAATATGTTAAATTAAAGTTACAATAGTATGTAACTAAATAGAAGTGTGCTGTCTGGCATCGCCATCTAATGACATTCTTTGAAGTCTATTCAACTTTACGAAAAATAAGAATAACTTAATAAATTGATAAAAAGATGGTATAAAAAGTACCCTAAATAGGGCACAGTAATTTTAACTATGTACATGGAAAGTTTCGTGGGGAATCGTTGAGTATTTTCTGAGTTGTAAAAGGACAAACACTCTAACGGACTCCGATTTATAATGGATGGATTAATATTTTTAATATTATTTCCTTCATTATTATTATTATTATTTTCATCTTTAATGTTTTATATTTAGTTGCTTTTTTTTTCTATTTTTTTTTTTAAACCCTTGTCTCAGTTTACTTCCCTTCCTGCTATTGACAAGATATCCCTCTATTGACCCATTGTTTAAACAAGTCCAATAGTCGTTATTTTCCCTTCCACTTAACCAATTGGAGATATTCTTGCCAATTGCCCCTCCCCCCACTTGGTCTATACAGGGTGATTCAAATCGTGTGTAAAACAATTTAAGGGGGTATTATATAGGGTCATCAAGGTAAACACAAAAAGTCCTATGAACATGGGTTCGAATTTGAACGATAACTGAGATATGAACAGAAATAAAAATGCTGCTACCAAGATCAACAAGTTAATAACTCAGGTTCTGTAAAGCCTATATTAATGAAATTTGGAGGAATAACAGGATGCATAAAACTGTATACCATTAAAATTTGATCGAATTCCAACAAGAAGTTTCCAAGTTACTCATTCAACATCACAACACATGTTCACTTGTGAGTACTAACCAGCACTTGTTACAATTTTGACTGCATAACTCAGAAACTTCTCGTTTGGAATTCGATCAAATTCTAACGGTACACAGTCTTAAGTACCCTGTTATTCCTCCAAATTTCATTAATCTAGGCTTTACAGAACCTGAGTTATTAACTTGTTTATCTTGGTGGCGGCATTTTTATTTCTGTTTATATCTCAGTGATCGTTCCAATTCGGACCCATGTTCATAAGCTTTTTGTGTTTGGGATACCGACATTTCATTACAAGACAATTCGCGACAAACACAGCTTGTTCCGGAGAATTCGCAAGACTCACAGCTTAAAATTAAAAGAATGTGCCACTAATTTAATCATAAATTTATACAGTAAACCTTGCATATTTTAACATAAAAAATGCGAATGTAAGGTCATTGTATTCTATCATTAGTCTATTTATAAAGCGTCGCTGATGATTAAAACAGAAGAAATCCTAAAATCAGGCATTTTTTTTATAAATCAATGAAAATATCATTTTTACAACTTCAATTAAACAATCAAAAAAAGCAAATGTTAAATCATTTAAACATTTTAGAATCTTACAAAGTCTTGTTAATAGAACTTGTCGTAGGAACGATGTGCCTGTCGTGAATTGTCTTGTAACGAAATGTCGGTATTCCCTTGTTTATCTTGGTGGCGGCATTTTTATTTCTGTTTATATCTCAGTTATCATTCAAATTCGGACCCATGTTCATAAGCTTTTTGTGTTTACCTTGCCCCCTTAAATTTTTTTACACACGATTTGATTCACCCTGTATACTGTCTAGCACTAAGGCTTTATTTTCTTTAGTTGACGTTTGTTTCTCAACGCTGAAGATGGCTACTTGGTAATTGAAATACGTATCCAGTATTTCAAATCTCCTTGTGGATTAGAGGTTCCCTCCCTTTTTGGTTTAACAACAATATGTTACGATAAATTCAAAATTTTTTTACTAACTTCTGGGGCCATCCAAGGCAATGTCCCAGCTAAGGACATTTTTGTTGTACCACCTTGAAATTTTGAAGCACCAAAATCACATATCTAAAAAAAAAAAAAAAAAGAAATAAGATTAATTAGAGGGAGCTAATTTTTATGCATAGGCTAAAATGGATATTAGAGGTTACCGTATTTACTCATGTAAAATGCAAACAATTTTGACATAAGAAAGCACCTAAATTTGGGAGGGCCGTATTATACATGAATACAAAATTTCAGAATGCAAGCATGATGTTCAGTCTGATGAACTTCAAATAAAACAAGTGTGTATTTAATATACCGTATTTATAGGGTTTTAGCATCATCTAAAACCCTATTAACAACGGTACAAATGTATGTAACATGTATGTCACACGCAATAACTTTTGAAAGCATTGACCTAGTTTCCTCTAGGTTTATCCTTGAAATTTTCACACACATAGGCCCTATACAGAGAACGGAGCGAAAAATATAACGAATCCTCTAGGGGGGGACAAGTCATATGTTTATCTGGTTTCCCCAACTGACTTCCTTTCATGTCTATGGAGTTTTGATTGCGTTTGAGCAATTTGTGACGTCAGAATTTAAAGAACCATGGCCGTACTATATCTCCCCAGGCCTGACAACTGAATTGATGATGTCATGCTAGAGGTCGCTTAGGCATTCTGCTTGGCATATTCATAGTAATAGAAGGCATTACTATGGCATTTTGAATAGGTTACTTGTAATATTTTTCTATAAAATTTTTTAATTTCTTTTATTGTTTTACTGTGATTGTTAATTCCTTAAACTTTGAAATATGTTTTTAAAAAAATATGTTTCAATTGTGACAGTTTCCTTGTCACATAAAAATTATGCTAATTTTCTTATCTAATTTCTGCTTGTGTATCTTAGTTAATTATCAATAGTGTATAGATCAATGGGGAACATGTATGAAATTTTTTTTACAAATGAAAGTGCTGTTTCATACAGACTGTGTTATGCTGAATAGAAAATGGTTGTTAAATACATCAGAAATAATTAAAAAAGCTATTAAAATTAGCGCTGGAAAATTGAAACTACGCCTCCCAAAGAAAACGGTGTATGACGTCACTTTCCTCAAAAACCAAGGCTAACGAGAAATATGATGTCTTTCTCGTTAGCCTCGCCTCTAAAAGCAATGATTTTATGCGTATGTGAAGCTCGAACTGATGATTATACATTGGTGTCTGTAAGCTTTAACCATTGTCAGCGACAGAGAAAAACAGGAAAGTGACATCATAATACTTGTAGGCTATGACGTACCGTTTTCTTGTGGTGTCAACTTTAATATTTATTCAAAAAATAGGTATAAATATTTAGCATAAACAAATCATTATTCCTTGATATTGATAACAAATACTATAGAAAACAATAATTTAAAATTTTCATGCATGTTCCCCATTATGGCTTGTAATTATACAATATTCAAGTGCATTGATAAAAACATCGCTCTCAAAACGAACATTTTTTCTCTCTCTCATCTTTGCTCCGAGTTACCATGGAAAGAACCCCCCTTCTCAATGGAATTATTCATGTAACCCTGAATTTTTTCTTCTAACAACAGGCGGATATAGCCGCTTCCATTTGAATTGTTCTCTTTCATCCCATGTCTTTCTTGTTTTGGGAAGCACTTCATTTAAATGAGATGTTTGTACGGAAACAAATCTTGGATAGGTGCCTTCTTTTAATTTTATTCTGTCGAGATGTATAACGATTTCATTACCTTGCTTATCTGTAAATATTTCTTCTTTATGTCTGTAAAAAGTCATCGTGAAAATGCTCGATACAAACTCCTGAATTTGCAATGGGCGTGAAATCTTAACGGCGAATTTTTAATAGCCAGTTTCTTCAAAAATCCAAAAATTGTTGTGTGCAATTTACAATGTACATACAGTATGATACTGGTTTATAATAATTGGATTTACAATGAGGGACAGAGCAATTTCTATCCATTACCTATGATGTTAAAGTAGAATAATATATCTCTTTCATTTTGATAGTTAGCCACGGTGTTAAACCTAACATACTTGGTTATAATGACAGACTACTATAATTGAAAATAATTCTTATTTATAAAAAAAAAATTATACTTACGAAAGGTTATAAATGATTCAAGATGACAAATTATGCTAATTCAAGTTAAAGGAACACTCCAATAATATGAAAAAATTATCTCCTATGCCAAAATGGCAAGCAGACGACCAAATGCCTCCCCTTCTAGCATGATGTCATCCATTCAGTTTTCAGGCCAGGATATATAGTATGGCCGTGAAAGAACTCAATGTGAAGTATAGCGAATCCTCCTGCTACTGTTCGTAACATTTTGATTCCATAATTTTTGAAAGGACTGACCTAGAGGCTTGAAATTTTGTACACACGTAGGCCCCATACAGAGGACGGTGCCAAAAGTATAGCGAATCCTCTTGGGTGGCCCGGGGCCCCTCAGGGTTCACTTGTATGAATTTCATGGTTTCTTTTTTACCTTTTGAAAAAGAGGGCAAAAATCCTGAAATTTCTTAAATTTTTAGTGCGGTTCTAAAGAATAAAACCAATATACAAGAAAAGCGGTATAAGCCTCTAGGGCCCCGCCAGAGACCCCGAGGCCCCAAATACAATTGAAGCTATAACATTTGAACGGAACAACCTAGGAACCTGAAATTTTGTATACTTAGAGTGTGGTACTAAAAAAAATTCAGCAAATATACAAGAAATGTGATGTAGGCCAATGGGGCCCGCCAGAAGACCTCGAGGTCTCAAACACAATCAAGTTATAACTTTTGAACGGAAAGGTCTAGAAACCTGAAATTTTGTATATTTTATAGTTTGGTACTAAAAAAATATTGCAAATATACAAAAAAAGTAATATAGGCCAGCAGAGCCCCACAGGCCCAAAAACAAGCAAAGCTACAACTTTTAAACAAGAAGGTCTAGAAATCTGAAATTTTGTTTACTTATAGAAAATTACTTAAAATGTTAGCTAATATACAAGGTGGTCATAAATTATTAAGCACATTTTGACAGTGAATATTTTATTAACCAAGAAATGTACACACTTCTTGTGAACATCATTGAAAAGTACAACTCAAACAGTTTTTATCCGTAATATTCCGAAGTTACAGCACTTCCACGTGTGCTCCTGCAGTGACTCGCAGAATATCCATTCGATATTCGATTTCACGCCATGTATTCCGCAGCATTTCAGGTGTCACTGTTGCAATGACGGCCACAATCCTTTCCTTCAATTCATCAAGATCACGCACTTTGCTGGAGTACACGCGGTCCTTTACATATCCCCACAAGAAAAAATCAAGTGGTGTGATGTCAGGAGATCGCGGAGGCCATGAAATCGGCCCCCCGCGGCCAATCCAACGACCAGGAAATTGTTCATCCAGGTATCGCCGCACAATCGTTCCCCAGTGTGGCGGTGCACCATCCTGTTGAAAAATAACATCTGGTTGTCGTTGTTCAAGCTGCGGTATAGCATAACATTGCAGCATGTCAAGGTACGTGATGCTATTCACCGACTGCTCTGTGAAGAAGAA
>JAHWFO010051247.1:0-12027 GCA_023313115.1 Rhysida immarginata | reverse complement strand
GAACAAAAACGGGTTAATTTAAAGCTATGAACTCAAATCCACCATGTTTTTATAGAATAATTTTTGTCGATAAAAACATCCTTTTGTGATCTACTCTTTCAAAAAGTATAAATGCAACTAAATTTTCTTATAAAAAAAAAATAGGAAGCAAATATAAAAGAAAATATATATATGAATGTAGACGATCGACTAAAAATTAATACGGGAACGACGTTAATATCACTGCAGCAACTGCTGAATATCGACTAATGTACAATAATATTAGTTTGGGGGGGGGGATATCTTTATTAATAGAAAAAAGAAATTAGACTCTATTTATCGTACTTATTAACAAAAATTATAAGCAAATAGAATCGATTTTTTTTTCTTTTAATAACCGCCCCCGCCCCAGCTGTATTACTGCTCCCATTTTCTGTAGATCAGGGTAGTGCCAACCCTATAATATGTTTAACCGAGGTCTAGTGGGAACATTTTCCACTGATTAGAATAATTTGAAGAATTTTTATACTACACTGGTGCTCAAAATTAACAGGACAAACACATTTTCGTGGATTTCTCTAAAACTACTGGACCGATTCCATTGAAATTTGACACGGTAATAGAATAAGCTATCACAATTTGTTAGGGTAAAAGAATAAAGCTATCAGGAATAATTATTGAACATAACTTTCAAACCATGCTCATGGAACTATGGAATGTCAAAAACAAGATTGCATTAAGGGTCTTTTTAGGAGACCAATAGGGTGTATGGTCACCGCTAACAGCAATACAGCTCTCACAGCGATTCCTCATGCTGTTTATGAGGCTGTTAATGAGGTGTTGGGGCAAGGAACCCCACTCCTCCACCAGGGCAGTTTGTAGCTCCTGGAGGGTTCTGGGAGAAACCTGGCGAGCTGCAATTCTCCTGCCCAGTGCATCCCAAACATGCTCTATCGGGTTCAGGTCTAGAGATCTTGCTGGCCATTCCATCCTTTGAACATCCTCCTCTTCGAGGTATTCGTTGATCAGCCTTGCCCTATGTGGACGAGCATTGTCGCCCATAAAAATGAAATGGGGACAAAAGGCACCCCTGAAGAGCCATACATTGGGTGCTAAGATGTCGTCCCTGTACCTCTGAGCAGTCAGAGAGCCTCTCTCAAAAACGTGGAGGTCTGTGCGTCCATCCAACATGATGCCGCCCCAGACCATGACACCACCACCACCATAGTGGTCAACTTCCGTGATGTTAGAGGGATTGTAGCGTGCTCCTGGTTCTCTCCAGATGAAAACTTGCTGGGAATCCGTGCGTAGACTGAATCTCGACTCATCACTGAATAAAACACAGGCCCATTGTTCTTGGGTCCAGGGCTGGTGTTGTCTGCACCAAGTCAGCCGGGCTCTCCTGTGTCCTGGAGTGAGTGGGATGCAGACCGCTGGTCTCCTGGCATACAGCCCTCTCTCATGAAGCCTCCGGTAAACAGTATGCCTCGAAACAGAGGTTCCAGTAGCAGACGAGAGCTCGTTTGCGAGCTGAGTGGCCGTCATCTCCCTATGGCGCCTGGCTGTTAGAGCAAGATACCTGTCTTCTTGCCTTGAGGTAGCCCTAGGGCGACCTTGCCCTGGTCGTCTGCATACCATCCCTGTCTCTTGGAACTGTTTCCATAATTCCGAGATAACATTTCTCGAAACATGAAAAAATCTCGCAACTTCTGCTTGGGTCTGTCCAGCCTCCAATCGTCCCACTGTTCTCCATTTTTCGTAATCTTCTAACCTTCGGTGATCTTCCATCTTTCCGTAAAATGGCTAGAATGTCCAAAACTTACACACAGCAGCCTTTTAAAGCGATGTCACAAAGACTGTTATTTCGAAGTAGCTTAATTTACATATGAAAAGAAGGACATAAACGATTATTATTAGTTAGTAATAATCCGCATTGTTAACTTGCTTCAACCCCCAAATTTTAATGGAATCGGTCCAGTAGTTTTAGAGAAATCCACGAAAATGTGTTCGCCCTGTTAATTTTGAGCACCAGTGTAATTGTGTATACTGTAGGATTACTGTAGCAAAAAGAATTTTTTTGGACACTGTAAGGTCAGTCTCAGGTTCTGTGTATTACAGATAGAAACAAAGTAAATACATTTTCTGAGGTACTTTTACTATGAAAACAAAGTCGTTTTCAAAACTTTGCAGCGGTTTCCGAGATAACTGGGCCCTAATTTGCATAGATATCAGATCCTGTCACATCCGAGAGATTGGTCAGAGAGAGTTCGATTAACTTTTATTACAATCTACGTGTAATATTCTGTAAAATTGCCAACTTTCGTTTTAGTCTGAGTTATTCTGCCCTTTCAGGATCAACTTGAATTTTGGTCACTTTCTAAGAAATTGCATTTTCATTAAGCATTGCCGGGGCTTCAAGATCCTGAAATTGCCGGGGCTTTAACATCCCGAATATTTGTAGCAATGTAGCAAAGCAATTTACCCTAACTATTAAGAATGACAAATGGGCTATTTTTTTTAGATTTAAGCCACTTTTGGCAAAAAAATATTTCATTTTAAACAAATGTATCCCCCCTTTCTATATACGGAAAGACTAGTTTATAAAAAATGTCGTAAAGGGCAATGAAAAAAAATTATAATAGGAAACTTGTATTAGTTTGTCCATGGAAAAAGTATGCAAGCATGGAAAAGGAAAAGACAAGCAGCACTCTACCTGGCAAAGTTTGTTCTGTACTGTTTTTTCATTTTATCGACCTCCATTTTAAACCCTTGAACCTGTACAATAAAACGTCGTATTATTTTGTGCTCAGCTTATTTCAGTGAAATACTTCCATACATCAAAAATCAATTATGCATGCAATGTTCATAAAAAAGCAATTATGCATGCAATGGTATGCAAAACTACTGTAATGCATACAAAATTTTGAACATATCCAGGTGTCATTTACTGTACAAGCTGCTAAGTGATAGGTAGAAAGTGAAGGAACACTCTCAGTGAGTTTAGCAGCATACTATATTGCAGCAATGTCAGTAAAAATGTGTTTAAATTGAAAATAAACTTTTGCATACAGGGTAGTGGGTACACTAATTTTGTTTTATGAACCAGTACTTTAACTTGAATGATTAGCTACATTATGTCTTGAACGAATTTTAGCTTACAAAAACAATTTAGACTACATTAAATATTACAATTTAGAAAGGAAAGCTAATTTTCTAACATGAAGGTGCACCAACAGCACATGGGATCTTTTTTTTTTTTTTTTTATTTAAATTGCAAATTTTGTAAGATAAAAATTAGTTTCTGGCATGCTGTAGTGAATTGCTCAACTTAAACCTCGTACAGATGTCGGAGCATTATAAAATATTTTTCAGGACCAGAGAAAAATAAAATTTCAGGACATAAAAAATAAATTTCAGGACAATTTTTAGTTCGCAATAAAGCAAAGCTTTTATAGTGAGGAATTCGGAGCAAAGAATCTTAAATGTATGGATTACAGCTACTGCATATGAAATTTTAACTTGTATGATTTAATCAGTGATTGGTTTTCTGTTTGTGTTATTGCAAGAATTAATTATTTTAAAATATATGAAAAATTTTTACTTTAATTGCGTAATATACGTTATAATAACATCAAAGTTACAATTTAAATGGATATCAACAATTCACAAAGATATTCAACAAGTTATTTCTATAACTTATTATTCAGAAATTTTCTTTTGTAATTTTGAAAGTCTATTCCGTAAATCATTTAATTTTACTGTTATTTTATTTACTGTTAATGTGGCAAAGAGAAGGATAGGGAAGGGGAGATGTAAAGAGAGTGAGGGTGGCAGGAGAGCATCAGAGGGAATGGATTCCTGGTCAGCAACAATCAAATAGATGTTTACAAAGAGAATCAAGATATCATTAACAAGATTAATGTGCTTGGTGGATTGACTGCAAATTCATTTTCGCTTAACACTGATGAATACAGAAAGCTTGCCAATCACGTAGATGCTGCTATTACAATTCTGAACAAAAAAAAAATTTTTTTTAGAAAAGAAAAATATTAACATACGACAAAAAAACTCTCCCCCCAAAAATTTCTTTTCCACCAAGAGAAAGATAATCCTCAGGGAAGTAGACTTAAACAGACCTACTGTTAATGAGATAAATCAAATCACAGCATGTCTTCAGAATCTAGCACAAGCTATACTTGCTGTTCATACATGAGTTTGATCATCTTATATTTCAACAAAACCTTGATAAAAATAATTCCCAAATTTTTTTCCCCTATTACACAAAGTATAACATTCCAAAATCTTATTCTTCAATTTAATTATATTATCATTAGGCTTGCATGTACATTTTTACAACTGACAAAAAAAATAAAATATATCTTGTGCTAAAAAGGTCTTTGTAAGCATTTGGTAAATAAAACATTTAATTTTTTTATATTTAAAATATAGTTTTATTTTTAACCCAAACGTCAATCATTTCAAATACGAACGTTAAATGCCAGATTAGAAATGAAAAAACCTATTGCTAATTTATATCAAAATGATGCATTTTTAAAAAATTGGTCTGTACTTTTTCATATACAAGAAGTTTTATATAAATTCAACGTGAAGACACATGAATAAATTCCTGAGTTTATTTTTTAACTGGTTTCTGTGTTGGGTTCCAAATAAATTAAATCGTTGTCACAATTTGTTACAACTATGTGTTCTAAAAAAAGTCAGGCAATACCATCAACCCCACGGGACACTAAACAGTATCAGCTGCACCACAATACATACAACTCTTGATCATTCACGGTGACATCGACTTTCGTCGCCCCAAAGACAAACAAAGGATTTGTCTAACCTATGTGAAATCTGACAATCCAGGCAAGTACACAATTTTGGCATCGGATTAGCTTGGTTTTAACATCGAAGGGGGTTCCAAATCAAAACACTAACTGATGCTCTTACATCAATTACTTTTGGAAGCATACATCAATGTGTGATTAAGCACAAGTTCGAATGCCATGGTTGTTACAACAAGGATGACACATTCTGCTTATTTGCAAAGCAAAACAATGAAGGGGGGAAAAAAAAGGCAAGAGAGCGATCAGCCAACTCAGTTGCTCTCTCTAACAATAATAAAGTCAGAGGATTGCCTTTTCAGGAATTGCTGAGAACTGCAGCATCAATTCCCTAAAAAGCATCTCAACAATCCAAAAACAAGTAACAATGAGCAAAACATCTGGCCCAAAAATGTAAAATAGTACCGTATTTTTTCGAATATTGGCCGCATTCACTTTAGGCCGCAGCCGCAAATTTAATGGTGAAACAAAAAAATAAGCATTTCTAGGCCGCGATTCACATTAGGCCGCAAAAAAACTTAGCCTAAAAAGATTGAAATACTTCGCTTTAGCATCCTATAGTATTTCTTCTTTTAATGAACGAGCGCAACTCCTTATTTCTTCGCAGCGACCATGGTTCTATCAACGCACTCACTGCTGGGTGCTGACCAATAGCGATAGAGAGCATTCTATGACGTCATAACATCTTCAACTAATCGTAACCACCAAGTACAGTGAATTCAGGGCTAGCAAATCGCCGACATTAACTTTTTAACACTTGATTTTCTTAATAATTTATGAATGATAAATTATGTGACTGGTTAATTATTGTTCCTAGGTGTTAGAATATTAATTTCAATGTTAGAAAAAGATTGAACAAAGACTCGTTAATTTAAAACCATCAATTCAAAGGCCATCACGTTTTTATCTATAACAGGGAAGTCGGATAATTTTTACTAAAAAAAAAATATCTGCGATTTACTCTTTCAAAAAGTGTAATAAAATTTTCTTATAAAAAAAGATAATAAGCAAATTTAAAAGAAAATAGGTACGATGTATGAATGTATTGGCATCAATCCAAAATCATTACGCGAACTACGCTACTCATCTACAGCGACAGCGGGATTTACATTGGCAGTGGGGAGGTCGAAAGTCTTTATTAATAGAAAAAAAGAAATTAATTCGACTTTATTTATCGTATTTACTTACAGTATTTATAGTGAAATCATTTTCATGGTAGGGTATCTCATTTTGTCATAATCACTTTTCATCACATACAGTTCGACTCAGGATAGTTTTTTGTTGATTGATTTACTTTGTGATTCGACACACATAAATACAATCTATTTTGGCAGTGAAATTTTAAGAAATATTATTACACAGGGTGGTCCATTTAAGTGTAGACATGGAAATATTTCAAAAACGAAGCATTGTACGGAAAATTTTGTCGAAGCAAAAAATTATTATTTTTTAAAGGGGAAATCTTTCTGTTCTAAAATCAGCCCTCCACACCTCCAGTGGGAGGAGCGGGTGGCAACTTTGATATCTTAAATAAGAATCCCTTTTTATTATTATTATTATTATTATTATTATTATTATTATTATTAATTAATTGGATCCAATACGTCCATCCAGGGCCTGTATGGCCAGAGGCCGACGAGTTGGGTCCCTGGATGGACCTGGATTCACGACTGCTGTATGATGGTCACAGCAGCCGGGGGGGTAAAGATTGGCTATCACGGATGGTCACCCATCCAGTGACGAGCTGTGCCTGATATAGCTTAACTTCACAGAAGCTGTGTTCAGTGAAAGCCCACCAGGCTACGGCCTTCCCTATTGATAATAATATTATTGATGTTGTTTTATTTATTTATTTTTTTACACAATTATTCTTAACGTTTTTTTTTAACTAAAAGTTAATCTTAAAAAGAAATTGTGGAGTTTTCTTGCAATTAATGCGGCATCTCGTCCACACTCTTATGAATTTGTCATAATAACGAAGATTTTAAAACTATCTATAATACCGTAAGTAATGAAATAAACCCATTTAATATTTCTTAAAATTTCGCTGCCAAAGAAGACTGTATTTAAATGCGTCGAGTCACAAAGTAAATCTATCAACAAAACAATCCTGAGTCAAACTGTATGTGACGAAAAGTGATTATAACAAAATGAGGTACCCTAACATAAAAATGATTTCACTATAAATACTGTAAGTAAATACGATAAATAAAGTCGAATTAATTTCTTTTTTTCTATTAATAAAGACTTTCGACCCTCCCCCCAACGTAACTCCCGCTTTCACTGTAGATGAGTAGCGTCGTTCGCGAAATGATTTTGGATTGATCGCCAATACATTTGTGACATGTGATGTAAGTGTGTTTGTTTTTATTTTATTTTGTTGTTGCCATTATTTCCGTTTGTAGTAATTTTAAGATATTATTAGTAGTTATGGTGTTATTCCATGTTTTGAATTTTATTAATAACTAGAAGCGAACCCACCTGTTTGTATAATCGGGAAATAACCCATTGTTAGATTTTATATGATTATTTTATTTGCAATAATAAAGCGTAATTTTTTTTAGTGAAGGTTTTGAATAATGATCGTCAACAATAAATTCTCCTAATGGGTTAGCATTGTCGAGAGAGAGGAGATTCTCGGAATTTCTCAGATGCTAACTCATTAGGAGATTGTTGCGTTTTTATAGTTTTTTGTATTTTTTTTTGGAATAGATGTAAATAAAAATAAAAGAGATGACTTTCGTTTTCTGACCGGTACGGTCGTGTTTCGAAGAGTAGCTAAGAGGCATGGGTGTTAGGCCTATTTTAGCGATCTCGTTTGTTCCACTTATGAAGTGGATGATCACCTCACTTATTAAAATGAAATTAAGTCACAGTAATGTCTTTCCCAAAACAGAAAAACTAGTTTGATGGCAATTAAAATCAATCTTTGTTGGTTTTCAATGCAACTTTGTACTTCAAAGATGAGCCAATCATGATTGACCCAGCGTTCGATGTCAACAGCGATCGATTCCCCCACGTGTTTAGCAGTGAAGCTAGAGTAGTGTGATAACGTCTTCGCGGAAAGTTTTTCAAGAGAAGATTGGTGAGTGACGTATTGTTTATTTTGACGGGCCCCCGGAATACTGACAGAAGTTAATTCGTTCATTCGAACAATCGAACTCCATGTCTTTGGGCTCTCGATTAGGATAATGCAGAAGCATAATTAAGTAGTGATTGATACTAAAAACTGTGAACAGTCGTTAATTGAATTAAATGAAAGTGTTCCTTATGGAATTACATTTTCTAGCCTTATGTGGTTAGTTATTAATGCTATACATAGCCAATAATAATGATAACTGAGTGTGCGGTGGCACAAGTGTCTCGCTATCAACAGTTGGTATTGTGAAGCACAATTCTAGTTGGTTTTTTTTTTTTCGCGGGGGACTCCACCTCGGGGTTTTTAATAGGGAGGGTGAATGTTGGGCCATGCTTGGCAATGAAGGGTTAATGTGCCCCCCCCCCCGTTCGAATTGGTTAAAAAAGGGTGCAAACGTCGTTCTCCGGTACGTCAACGG
This sequence comes from Rhysida immarginata, assembly GCA_023313115.1. Classification (NCBI taxonomy): domain Eukaryota; kingdom Metazoa; phylum Arthropoda; class Chilopoda; order Scolopendromorpha; family Scolopendridae; genus Rhysida; species Rhysida immarginata. The sequence goes on along the minus strand of JAHWFO010051247.1, from coordinate 3,644 downwards.
TGACACATTATGTCACACAGTTATACACTCACATCCCGGTAGCTAATGCTGGAGCATCAGTGGCATGAACATTGTGATGATAGTCCAATGAAATTAAAAGCGGACCTTGTAAAGCCACAGGCAAGATATTAGGTAGAAAGAAAAAGCTGCTGAGGAGACGAAGTTTGTTAGAAATTAAGGAAAATTTCTGTATAATTTAATAGGGGCCGCTAAGTTGTGTTTACAGATTCATGAATATTTTGTTGTCGCAAATCAGTTTATTATGAATAAATAATGGCAACATGAATTCTAGTTATTATAATAATACCACAATACAATGTGTTGCGTCTAAATCCTTGACAGGTCCCAAAAACCCGTGATCGATTCCGGGTGAGTGTGAAGGTTACATTTTGGGAACCCTATAATAACAGAATCTCCCCACCATCTCCCGGAACATCACACATTCATATATCGTACCTATTTTCTTTTAAATTTGCTTATTATCTTTTTTATAAGAAAATTTTTTTACACTTTTTGAAAGAGTAAATCGGAGATAGATATTTTTTTTTTTAGTAAAAATTATCCGAAAGACATATTTGCAAATATCGATTAAATTGTGACTTTTTACAGCTTTTTTTCGATTAATAAAACAGAATTTTCGATCATTAAAAAAATTTTTCATGTCAATAAAATATAGTTTCGTTCAAAAAAACGTAGTTTCATATTAAAAAATAAACATTCACATCAATAATTCCCTGCTGCAGATAAAAACGCGATGGCCTTTGAATTGATGGTTTTAAATTAATGAGTCTTTGTTCAATCTTTTTCTAACATTGAAATTAATATTATAACACCTCGGAACAATAATAAACTGGTCACATAATTTTTCATTCATAAATTATTAAGAAAATCAAGTGTTAAAACGTTAATGTCGGCGATTCGCTAGCCCTGAATTCACTGTACTTGGCGGTTACAATTAGTTGAAGAAGGTATGATGTCACAGAATGCTCTCTATCGCTATTGGTCAGCACCCAGCAGTGAGTGCATTGATAGAACCATGGCCGCTGCCGCAGAAGTAAGGATTTGCGCTCGTTCATTAAAATGAGATTACTCTAATTATTTACACATTTAATTAATAAATTTATAAAAGTTTCCTTAAATATATAAAAGTAATGAAGATGGCTATATAAATAATAAAATTACTAGCTAAATTACTATTTAAAATACTATGGGATGCTAAAACGAAGTAATTCGGTTTTTTTGAAATATTCACAATTTCCGAAAATAATTCATTATTTCCAAAAAAAGAAATATTTTTTTTTTTGGCCGCACCCACTTTTGGCTGCACTCCTAAAATTTTCAATTTTCCTGGGTTTAGAACCGCGGCCCATATTTGAAAAAGTACTGTATATATAAAACTAACAAAACTGCAATTGGCCAAAGTGATAAACATAACAAAATAACGCTTAAAACTAAATAAAATGCTTCCAATCTTTTCAAGCCCAACCGCACAGCCTTCACTTGGCACAATTTAACACAAACAAACCTCCTTAAAGGGACCGCCTCCGTAACAGGACCAAGGACCACTTTTCTCTAGAATTAGGTGACAATGCATCTCTTTACAGGGACCATCACCAGCCAATCATAAAGCATGGAACTAGCCAATCTCAAAATGTTGTAAAACTGTACATTTATCTGCCTAAAAAAAATGCATGCTTCTGATCAATGTTGCAACGTCTTTAATGGTACCGAATGCAGCAAATTGGATCCAACATGAATGGGAGAATATCAAGAAAGCCCTCAAAGCTACCATAATGTAAATTCAGATATTGAGGAAGAGGCTTCTCAAAAGATTTGGTTGACTCTATGATTCAGTCTGATGTATGAAGGGTGTTCAAATGAAAAGGTATGAAACGCCATAAAAACCAAACCGTTGGAATTCGACTATGCCGCTTTGGGATAACGTAGTGCAACATCAAGGGAAGAGAATGTAGTGTTTAGCGTGGTTGTGAACGTGCGCGAGCTGCTCTCACAAAACGCAGGAGAGACTCGAGCAGTTGTGATTCCGTCCAATTGAATTCCTCATCAAATTCCTCGAGCACTGGAAAACCATTAACAGCGACATGTACTACGAGACACTCCACAGCCTACGCAAGTCCACCAAGAGCAAATGGTCTGGGCTGCTCACGGAAGGAGTGATTGTGCTCCACGATAACGCTCGTCCACACGTCTCCAAGATCATCAAAGGTGTACTGGAAAGTTCTAGTGGGAGCAGCTATAAAAAATGGACTTCCATCTGTCTGGTCCGCTAAAAAATCATCTCAAAGGGAAGCGCTTCAATTCGGACGACGAATTGCAGGATACAGTGGAGGACTGGCTGCTGTCATAGCCACAGCAATTCTGGGAACAGGGAATCTAGCGGCTAGCGAAACAGTTGGATAGCTGTGTTCAGGCCTATGGTGATTACTTTGAATAAAGAATTAGATTATACCCACTGTGTCATTTCGTACCTTTTCATTTGAACCCTTTGTAGATGACATTGTGCAGTTAGGAGCATATTGATAGGTGCACCCCCAAAATGCATGAAAAACTAACATTTTTTAATACAATCGAAAATAAATCGTTTGCTACAATCTTTTATACCAAAACAAAAGCAATATGTAACAAAAGCACTCCCATTCGGATCTATAAAAAAATATATATCAATAAATGAACACAAAAGCAGGGTGCAAAATGATAGGTTCACATCAAAATATGTAAATAAAATGGATCAAACCATTTTATGGTGAATGGTAGCCAATCATATATTCTTAATAAAGTGGAAAAAAAATATATTCAATAAACTTTTCATCTTTGTAAACATGGGGAGAGGTTCTACATTGACCGAAGTAGAGAAGGGCAAAATTCTTGCTTTCAACGAGGCAGGATGGTCAAGTCGTGAAATTGGTGCTAATCTTGGACGTTCCAGTACTGTTGTTCTAAATTTCCTTAGAAAAAAAGACGAATATGGCAAAAAGAAACCAACAGGAAGACCAAGAAAACTGAGCAAGAGAACAGAACACAAGGTTGTCAGGATGGCCAGCAGCCAGACCCTGACCGCAAAACAAATTGGTAGTGAAATAGGAACGACGGCATCTGTTTGGACCATCAGACGAACAATTCGGCGCTCAAACATCATGGAGTATGTGAGACCAAAGGCTGCTCCAAGACTGAAAGAAGTGCACAAACTTGCCAGAATGCAATTTGTGAAAAAGCATCTTTTGGAAAAAACTGATTGGACCAAAATTATATTCAGCGACGAAAAGAAGTTCAATTTTGATGGTCCTGATGGCATCCATAGCTACTGGCATGATATTCGAAAAGGGGCGAAGTATTTTTCTAAACGACAGCAAGGTGGTGGTTTGTTAATGGTGTGGGCTGGATTTGCAGCAGGCGGAAAGTTGAAACTCGCTTTTCTAGAAGGAAAACAGAATAGCGTAAAGTACACCGAAACCTTGCAGAACTGTTTGCTACCTGATGCGACCAACATTGCTGGCAATAACTACATATTTCAACAGTACAACGCGAGCATTCATGTTTCTAAACACACAAAGCAGTGGTTTGAAGCCCACAACGTCACTGTTCTGGACTGGCCAGCCATCAGTCCAGATTTAAATCCTGTTGAA
>JAHWFO010051224.1:0-11957 GCA_023313115.1 Rhysida immarginata | reverse complement strand
CAAATCATGATAATGATCTAGTCTCTGGCATTCTAAAACATTCTCTACATAGAAAAAGGTATCGTAATCCAAGACATATCCTTGATGTCAATTTTGATGACATTGTTAATGTCATCTTCCCAGGTTACTGGGTTTCATAAATTCTTTCGTTTTTTTCTGTGGCTTACTCATCTGTTACCTGATATGTGAGGACGGAACCTAGGCTGAGGACGATCAGGACGATCAAAACGGACTAGCTCTTCAAGGTATCACTCTACTCTCTTTTCAGGTATCATTTCATTATTTTCATTTCACGGTGCGCCCTTTTCAGGGCGATATTCACTTTCTGTTACGTCTTATGTGCTGGTCCCTGGCGTTGGAATTAATATTCCCGTAAACCAGTACATCAAGACGCTCATTATCCTTCTGGGTCCCTGGCGTTGGGATTAATTTCCTCGCAAACCTAACTAAGGACATTTTCTCATATCATCTATTATTATTCTAATCATTCACGAGCGGGTCCCTGGCGTAGAATTAATTTTCTCGCAAACCTGACTTGTTCTTTTTTCTTAGAGCTAGGTGCGTCCTTCTTAGGACGGCTTCTTTAGCACACACCTAGCTACGAGGTTACTCCCCCCCCTGGTTCTATGATGGCTTCGTCTAAATTAACCAAGCTGAAGTCGGCTAAAGAGCATTTGCTAGTGGCGGATGGTAAAACTGTGTCCTGAGAAAAGGCCTACCGGGATGCCTGCTTGGATACTAGGTTTGCTGCTTTTGACCTAGTGTTCAACGAAATGTTAGAAGCCCTCCGGGGTGAAATAGACGCTAAGTATAGTGCACTGGAGGTAAAAGTCGAATCCCTACACAAAAGTTTTGAGGAGAAGTTCGAAGGTATCAATAAGGAAATTAAGGATTCTCGTAGAGATGTTATTGACAAAATAAGCGAACTTAAGAGAGCCTTTGGGAAATGCTCCGGGACTCCGAAGGCAAGTAACTCCACGGAAGATAATCCAGTTGATAGCAGCAAGGTAAGTAATGTCTTAAGAACTATTTCCTCTTCTAATAGTATGGAGTCTATGGATATAATAGAAAATAGTGACTGTTCGACAAACGGTGGCTGTAAGAGAAGTCACTCTGACGGAACTGATGAAGAAGTGGACGACAGTCCCTGGATTGGTGTCACTAATAAAAAATTCAGAAAAGGCACGAGGATCGATAACCTAAAGACCGTCTCCAGCATAAATGAAGAAGTCGTCAGCGCGACTAGAATGAGGAATCCGAAGAATGTACAAGGTCGCTCGGCTAATAAAGACCATAGGATCACGAAGAGGTATGTACCGCCAATTATCGTGCGGACTCACGGCGTCCCGTTTAAGACGATTTTAACTGAGCTCGAGAAGCATGTTCCAGTCGAAAAGATCGCCGTTCATACGGGCAGAGCTGAAACCATCAAGATTAAATGTGAAGATGAAGAAACACACAACAGGTTAGTCTCTGGCATTAAATCTGATAATATTTTAAAAATTCAGCATCATCAACTGAAGCCGGAGAAGGTCTTGAAATACGTAATTCGTAATGTGGATGTTACGTATGACCTCGATGACTTCCAAAAGGACCTAAAAAGAACCAACTACTTCCCGGGAAAAGTTATTCGATTGAGGAAAGCCAAAGGATCCATTCATATGCCAATGGTTTTGGTTCTACTCCCGAACACCGAACACAACCAATCATTGAAAAACGTAACACGTATTGGGCCGCTGGCAGTTTCAGTGGAGGCCTTTCGAGGGAACAAGAAGCCACTACAGTGTTACAACTGCCTGCGCTTCGGACACGTATCCATGGGCTGCACGGAAGATCCTCGTTGTAATAAATGTGCTGAGGGGCACCAGTCAAGAGATTGCCCCAAGATCAAAAGACAAGACCCCCCAAAGTGCATCAGATGTGGTGGACAGCACACATCAAGCTACACGAAATGTCCAAAGTACCCCCAGGTTCAAAGGATGTCTAGTTCTAAAGTGACAGCAGGGAAATCCTATGCTGCCGCTGTGTCTACGCCGGAAGATAAAGGCCTCAACATCAACGACCTACCAGGTATGTATAAGCAATTAGGACGTATCTTTAATCTGTTTTCTAATCTAGGCAAAAGTTACCCACAGTTGAGTGGGCTCCTTACGACCAACTAATTTTAGTATGGCTGCACAACGTTATACTGTAATCAACAAAGGTGAACTTCGGTGCGTAATATGGAACGCTAGGGGCATTCCCCGAAAGCGTATCGAGTTTCACAACTTTCTGATAAATTACGAAATTGACGTGGCTTTCCTCTGTGAAACTCACCTCAAACCAAGCCAAGACTTCAAGCTACCTGGCTATTGTGTGTACCGTAAGGATCGAATGGCTTCAAATGCTGCAAGATGTGCGTCTGGGGGCCCTGCGATCATCATTAAGAGGGGAATTCAACACCAAGAATTAGTATCCAAGTTTTATGCAGGTATGGAATCAGCCTCCATCATTATCAATGACGTCTCCTGTGGTGAAGTGAAGTTCGTAGCGCTCTACAATTCACTTAAACATTATCTTGACATTTGCGAGCTTGATGAACTCTTCAGTGGTGACACTCCAGTAGTCCTGGCTGGTGACCTAAATGCCAAGCATCCAAGCTGGAACTCCAGAACGCAGAATTACAACGGCATGATTCTCTATAGGTACATACAAGGTAGAGATGATATCATTTCCCGTGCTGCTGTTTCAATTATACTCTCACCTGCTGCTGCTACTGCACGACGATTCTACCACTCGACGGACGACGACATACCTATTGCAGTCTGGACGACTTTCAGTACATCGGTGGATTTTCCAAGAAGACTAAAAAGGTAGGACTTTTCTAAGTCATTTAAACTGAGTCGTTTTGAGTAGGTGCGTCCTTCTGAGGACGGCAAAACCCAGCACCACACCTGCTTCATGATGACATCAGGCACTGTTAAGTATGCTGATGGTAAAGTGTTACCTTGTGACCTGGCCTACAAAGATGCGTGTAAGGATCCGAGATTTCTGGCATTTGACATTATTATTAACGGACAACTTGAGTCATTATGTACTGAGCTGAACAAGAAATATCTTGAGTTAGAATCAAGGGTGGAAGCGCTGTCTAAGGAACTTGGTAGTAAAATTGATAGCTTAAAAAGTGATATTCAGAGTGCTAGTTTAGAGACTGCCAATTGCTTCGCTAACCTTGGCAATATTATCAAGGAGTTTATGGGCTCTCCCGTTACTTCGGATTCGCCCATGATAGAGGTAAATCGTGATCCAATACGTAATAATGAAAATGTTTCTACCTGCCTGGAAGAAGTCAACGAAGGAAACTCCTCACTGCGAACTAGCGTCAAAAGAAGGCACGAAAATGATTCTGCCGAAAGTGATGGAGGTAACTGGCGTATTGCGCAGAATATAAGAAACAAAGGCGGTGTTAGAATAGACAACATTCAGTCCACTGTCGATATAAAAAATGGTGTCTCTGTAGCCCTACGAGGTAACAAAGCTAAGCGTGGTTATTCCGAAAGCAATGTCACCCATGGAAAGGGAGTTATTTACATTCCTCCGATTATTATTCGTCATCACGGAAAACCAATCAAGAAAATCCTAGAGGAAATCACAAAACATGTGTCTTTAGATAAAATCATCTGCCACACTGGTGAATGATTTTCAAGAAATGTATAAACAAATTGGCAGTGTATGCAATTTGTTAAACGAACTGGGCAAGAAAATGCCACTGATGAGTGGAATACTTACGAATAAACACTGACAGTATGGCTGATCGATGTTATTCTATTACAAATCGAGGTAAACTTCGTTGCGTAATATGGAACGCCAGGGGGGTCCCCCGGAGGCGTATTGAGTTTTACAACTTCCTAACCCAATGGGATATAGACATAGCATTTCTATGTGAGACACACTTAAGGCCAGACCGCGACTTCAGGCTACCTGGTTACTGTGTCTATCGTAAAGACAGAATTCTTCCCACTACAGTAAAGTCCCCGTCAGGTGGGTCAGCAATTATTATTAAGAAAGGCATTCATCATCGGGAGGAACCAACCCGAGACTATATGGGAATGGAAGCTGCCTCTGCTATCATTACTGATGCCACACTGGGAGAAGTGAAACTAGTGGCTCTATATAATGCGCCCAAGCATAAATTCGATGCCAATGAGCTTGACGAGCTGTTTTCCGGGAATATTCCCGTTATTATGGCGGGAGACCTGAACGCTAAGCACTCGCACTGGAATTCAAGATGCCATAACCAAAACGGTGTCCTTTTGTATGGCTACGTGCAAAAGCAATCTGATATTATTGCAGTAGGCCCTGTGGATGATACATATTATTGTGATCATTCCCCCTCAAGTGATGTACTAGATATTGTGTTGTTGAAGGGCTTCTACAAATCATTCAGTATCTATACTATCAATGATCTATCCTCAGACCATAAACCAGTTGCACTAAATTTTGATAACGTAAACATTGACCTCAAAGAAGAACTGAGGCTCAAACAAGACTGGAAATTTTTTAGAGAAATTCTCAAAAATGATGACGACCCACTAAATAACGTACATAGTACGAGCGACATAGATACCAATGTGAAAAAGCTTACTAAACGTATAAATGCAGCTATTGACTCTAGTGCTTCGCCCTTAGAGTCGAAGCGAGCTGATCACCTTGATCTCACCCCAGAAATCAAACAATTAATTGAGCAAAGGAATAAGGTTAGAAGGCAGTGTTACCGAACTCGTGATTCATGGCTTAAGACCAAGTATAATAGGCTCACAAGAAGAGTTCACGAGGAGGTAAAAGCACTTCGTAATGCCAGATGGAATGATAAAGTTAAGAGTCTGTCGACCCACGATAACTCTATGTGGTGCATGGTTCGAGCCTTGCAAAACAAGAAAGCCATAAATATCCCACCTCTGTTAGCCCAAAATGGCAAATTCATCACGAATGATGATGATAAAGCGCAGCTTATTGCAAGATCACTTTCAGAACAGTTTGTCACGCCTACTGATGGTCGGCAAATAGGACTTGATATGTCCGAGAAAGTAAAATCCTGCATAACTGGCTTCTATAATATTCACGGCAATGAATTCCCAAAACATAGCATTGATGTAAATGAAGTCCTAAGCATCATTAAAAATTTAAAAACGAGAAAAGCTCCAGGTAAAGACTCTATTAAGAACACTGCTTTGAAAAATTTACCTCCAAATACAATTCAAGATATTGCGAAAGTGATTAACGACTGCTGGAAGAACACTTACTTCCCGGATGCTTGGAAGCAATCAGTTGTCTTAAGCATTCCTAAGCCAGGACAAAATCTGGCAAATCCTGTTAGCTACAGGCCCATCAGCTTGTTACCATCAATTTCCAAAATCCTGGAAAAAACAATTCTCAAGAGATTCATTGAGCACTGTGATGCCAACGATCTCATCCGCGATGAACAATTTGGCTTTCGCTCAAACCATTCCTGCCAACTCCAAACATGGAGGCTCGCAGCGGATATCAATGAGCCCCTTAATCTCTCTATGTACTGTGGGGTCGTTTTTCTCGATGTACACAAAGCCTTCGACCAAGTCTGGCACGATGGTCTTATTTTTAAAATGATTATGGATGGATTTCCTCAAGACATAATTACTCTGATACACTCGTTTCTCTCCAACCGGTTCTTTCAGGCCAGAGTTGGAGATAGTCTATCTCCTATGTATGAAGTAAAAGCTGGTGTCCCACAGGGTTCAGTCCTGGGGCCAGTATTATTCAATTATTTTATGCGAGACTTCCCAAGTCCTTCTAAATGTAAGCTCTTTTTTTACGCAGATGACGCTGCTATACTGACCTGTGCTCGGCAACCAGCCGTAGTAGTCTCGCGGCTGCAGAAGGCTCTAAAGGAGTGTGAAAGCTGGTTTAGCAAGTGGAGGCTAAAATTGAATGTAGACAAATGCAAGGCGATGTTTGTCTCCAAGAAGAGAAAGAGATCATTAGATTCTCTAACACTATATGGCAAAAAACTGGACTGGGTTGAAACTTATAAATATCTTGGTGTTGTTATTGACTCTAAACTTACCTGGACTCCCCACGCAACTTATGCGTTGAATAAGGCTAGGAGAGCCAAGTTTAGCTTGATTGCTCTGCTGGGCCGAAATAGTGCTCTAAACATTGATAATAAACTCCTACTCTATAAGGTCATTGTTCGGACTATTTTGACGTATGGTATGCCCGTCTGGGCCACAATATGTAAGACTAGGTGGAAAGAACTGCAAACGTTCCAAAACGTTACCCTTAGGACTACTGCGCAAAAAGATCGGAGAATTGTTCGCAATTCCTCCATTTATAATGACTTCATCATCACTCATATTGGCAAATACGTTCAAGGGCTCATGGAATCCATGCTGCCCAATATAGAAAATCATAGCAACGAGCTAGTCTCGGGCATTTTAAAGCATCCTATGCATAGAAAGAGATATCGTGATCCAAGGCATATACTTGATATTAATTTTGAAGAAATTGATAATGTCTTATTTCCAGATTACTGGACTTCATAGGTCGTGTTTTATCTAATACTAGTGGTCTGCTTCTAGTCTAGACAATCGTCAATCAAATTTTCCTCCACCAAGAGGAGGCAATTTTTCTTTTATACTTTGGATGACCTTTGTGGGTACATCAGGCTTCTTTTCTAATTCAGTGTATTTCCCTTGGAATATGATTATGAAGGGTGAGATTATGGAAGCTATGCTTCAAGTTCCACACGAATACCGATACACTACACTGTTCGATTGTCGATTGTCGAAAGCTAACTACTTTCCTGAGAGAGTGATTAGGCTTAAAAAAGCCAAAGGATCAATAGATATGCCTATGATTCTGGTTCTGTTATCAAACACTGAACACAATAAGACACTTAAAAGTGTGACCCGCATAGGGCCCTTAGCTGTCAGTGTTGAAATGTTTCGAGGTAATAAGAAACCTTTACAATGTTATAATTGTTTGCGATTTGGCCATGTATCTATGGGTTGTACGGAATCCCCCCGTTGTAACAAATGCGCTAAAGATCATCAGCCAAAAGACTGCCCAAATGTAAAAGGACAAGATCCCCCAAAATGTATTCGATGTAATGGACAACACACCTCCAGTTACACAAAATGTCCTAAATATCCACAAGTCAGGAGAGTGCAATGTGCTAAAGTGTCCCCGGAGATTTCCTATGCCTCAATGGTCTCCAAACAAGACAAGAGCATTAACGTGAATGATTTTCAAGTAATGTATAAACAAATTGGCAGTGTATGCAATTTGTTAAACGAACTGGGCAAGAAAATGCCACTGATGAGTGGAATACTTACGAATAAACACTGACAGTATGGCTGATCGATGCTATTCTATTACAAATCGAGGTAAACTTCGTTGCGTAATATGGAACGCCAGGGGGGGTCCCCCGGAGGCGTATTGAGTTTTACAACTTCCTAACCCAATGGGATATAGACATAGCATTTCTATGTGAGACACACATAAGGCCAGACCGCGACTTCAGGCTACCTGGTTACTGTGTCTATCGTAAAGACAGAATTCTTCCCACTACAGTAAAGTCCCCGTCAGGTGGGTCAGCAATTATTATTAAGAAAGGCATTCAACATCGGAAAGAACCAACCCGAGACTATATGGGAATGGAAGCTGCCTCAGCTATCATTACTGATGCCACACTGGGAGAGGTGAAACTAGTGGCTCTATATAATGCGCCCAAGCATAAATTCGATGTCAATGAGCTTGACGAGCTGTTTTCCGGGAATATTATTATTATGGCGGGAGACCTGAACGCTAAGCACTCGCACTGGAATTCAAGATGCCATAACCAAAACGGTGTCCTTTTGTATGGCTACGTGCAAAAGCAATCTGATATTATTGCAGTAGGCCCTGTAGATGATACATATTATTGTGATCATTCTCCTTCAAGCGATGTACTTGATATTGTGTTGTTGAAGGGCTTCTACAAATCATTCAGTATCTATACTGTCAGTGATCTATCCTCAGACCATAAACCCGTTGCACTAAATTTTGATAACGTAAACATTGACCTCAAAGAAGAACTGAGGTTCAAACAAGACTGGAAATTTTTTAGAGAAATTCTCAAAAATGATGACGACCCACTAAATAACGTACATAGTACGAGCGACATAGATACCAATGTGAAAAAGCTTACTAAACGTATAAATTCAGCTATTGACTCTAGTGCTTCACCCTTAGCGTCGAAGCGAGCTGATCACCTTGATCTCACCCCAGAAATCAAACAATTAATTGAGCAAAGGAATAAGGTTAGAAGGCAGTGGTACCGAACTCGTGATTCGTGGCTTAAGACCAAGTATAATAGGGACACAAGAAGAGTTCACGAGCAGGTAAAAGCACTTCGTAATGACAGGTGGAATGATAAAGTTAAGAGTCTGTCGACCCACGATAACTCTATTTGGTGCATGGTTCGAGCCTTGCAAAACAAGAAACCCATTAATATCCCACCTCTGTTAGCCCAAAATGGCAAATTCATCACGAATGATGATGATAAAGCGCAGCTTATTGCAAATTCACTTTCAGCACAGTTTGTCACGCCTACTGATGGTCGGCAAATAGGACTTGATATGTCTGAGAAAGTAAAATCCTGCATAACTGGCTTCTATAATATTCACGGCAATGAATTCCCAAAACATAGCATTGATGTAAATGAAGTCCAAAGCCTCATTAAAAATTCAAAAACGAGAAAAACTCCAGGTAAAGACTCTATTAAGAACAGTGCTTTGAAAAATTTACCTCCAAATACAATTCAAGATATTGCAAAAGTAATTAACGACTGCTGGAAGAACACTTACTTCCCGGATGCTTGGAAGCAATCAGTTGTCTTAAGCATTCCTAAACCAGGACAAAATCCTGCAAATCCTGTTAGCTACAGGCCCAGCATCTTGTTACCACCAATCTCCAAAATCCTGGAAAAAACAATTCTCAAGAGATTCATTGAGTACTGTGATGCCAACGATCTCATCCGCGATGAACAATTTGGCTTTCGCCCAAACCATTCCTGCCAACTCCAAACATGGAGGCTCGCAGCGGATATCAATGAGCCCCTTTATCTCTCTATGTATTGTGGGATCGTTTTCCTCGATGTACACAAAGCCTTCGACCAAGTCTGGCACGATGGCCTTATTTTTAAAATGATTATGGATGGATTTCCTCAAGATATAATTACTCTGATACACTCGTTTCACTCCAACCGGTTCTTTCAGGCCAGAGTTGGAGATAGTCTATCTCCTATGTATAAACAATTAGGACGTATCTTTAATCTGCATTCTAATCTAGGCAAAAGTTACCCACAGTTGAGTGGGCTCCTTACGACCAACTAATTTTAGTATGGCTGCACAACGTTATACTGTAATCAACAAAGGTGAACTTCGGTGCGTGATATGGAACGCTAGGGGCATTCCCCGAAAGCGTATCGAGTTTCACAACTTTCTGATAAATCAAGAAATCGACGTGACTTTCCTCTGTGAAACTCACCTCAAACCAATCCAAGACTTCATGCTACCTGGCTATTGTGTGTACCGTAAGGATCGAATGGCTTCGAATGCTGCAAGATGTGCGTCTGGGGGCGCTGCGATCATCATTAGGGGAATTCAACACCAAGAATTAGTATCCAAGTCTTTTGCAGGTATGGAATCAGCCTCCATCATTATCAATGACGTCTCCTGTGGTGAAGTGAAGTTCGTAGCGCTCTACAATTCACCTAAACATTATCTTGACATTTGCGCGCTTGACGATCTCTTCAGTGGTGACACTCCAGACGTCGTGGCTGGTGATGTAAATGCCAAGCATCCAAGCTGGTACTCCAGAACGCAGAATTACAACGGCATGATTCTCTATAGGTACATACAAGGCAGAGATGATATCATCGCTGCTGGACCTGTGGAGGACACCTACTACTGCGACCACTCCCCTAGTAGTGACGTTTTGGACATATCGCTCTTGAAGGGTTTCTTCAAACCGTACAATGTCTTCACGATTGATGACCTTTCTTCTGACCACAAGCCTGTGGCGTTGAACTTTGACAATGTTGACATAAACTTCCGAGAGGAACTCGTGCATCATCAAGACAGGAAGCTCTACAAAGATATTCTTATGGACTATGGCTACCATCCCGACGTTGCTTACTGTACAGAGGACATCGATCCACTTGTTGATGACATCACCAGATGTATTTATAGTAACATAGAAGCTAGTAAGTATCCATCAGATAATAAACCTTCTCATCGAATCCAACTCTCTCCTGGAATCCAACGCCTAATTGCTGAAAGAAACAGGACCCGTAGACTTTGGCAACGCTATCGTGAACCTTGGCTCAAAACCAAGTACAACAGGTTAGTGCGAAGAGTTCAAGAGCAGATAAAAGAGCTTCGCTACCCTAGATGGAATGAAAAACTCAAAAGCTTGTCGGCTCGCGACAATTCCTTTTGGAGTATGGTTAGAGCTTTACAGAAGAAGAAGAAAGTTATGCTGCCTCCACTCCGTACACCACAAGGTAACTATGTGCAAACTGATCAGGACAAGGCCCAAGTCAGTGCAGATTCACTGGAAATGCAGTTTGTTACTCCTACCAACGATAAGCCCGAGAGCCAAATCATGTCTCAGCGTGTGGAAGAAGGTATTTTTAACTTTGATGAAGTCCCGCAGCATTTTACGAAGTACAACATCGAGGCTGGAGAGATCGCCAACATCATAAGTAAACCGAAAAAAAAGGCTCCAGGAAAAGACAAGGTGAGTAATAACGCCCTTATTAATCTCCCAAAAAACTTTATTGAATTTCTCACCAATATCATTAGCGACTGCTGGAAATTTTCTTACTTCCCTGTGGCTTGGAAGAAATCTATTGTGTTGAGTATCCCAAAGCAGGGGCAAAATCCTGCAATTCCCGCGAGCTACCGACCTATTAGCGTGCTACCCTCGATGTCCAAGGTGTTGGAGAGAACGATCCTTGTCAGATTCCAAGATCACTGTGTAGCAAATGACCTTTTTCGGGAAGAGCAGTTTGGCTTTCCTGCTGCCCACTCTTGTCCGATGCAGATATGGAGGCTCGTTGAAGAACTGAGCACCCCCCTGAACCTATCCAGGTACTGTGGGGTGGTATTTCTCGATGTCAGTAAAGCTTTTGACCATGTGTGGCATGAGGGCCTTGTCTACAAAATGATAAGAGACGGGTTCCCTGCCGATTTGATTTTGATGGTGAAATCCTTTCTTGATGGCAGATCCTATCAAGCCAAAGTTGGAGAAAATCTTTCCACACCCCGTGTTGTAAAGGTCGGTGTCCCTCAGGGTTCTGTCTTCGGGCCTATGCTATTTAATTACTTTGTACATGATTTCCCAAAACCGGATAATTGTAATCTGTATTTTTATGCGGATGACACGGCCATTATGACATGGGCACACCAGCCGGCTCACGTTATCACTCGGCTGCAGTGCGCCTTGAAGCAGTTCGAAGACTGGTTTAACTGCTGGAAGTTGAACCTTAACGTCGGAAAGTGCAAGGCTTTGTACCTCAATAGGAAGCTCAAGCATCCCCCAGATTCTCTTGTTCTGTTTAATAAGAAACTGGACTGGGTGGACAACTACAAGTACCTGGGAGTTATCATTGACTCAAGACTCTCATGGAACCAGCATATGTCCTATGCTCTGAACAAAGCGAAGAGGGCTAAGTACAGTATCATAGCTCTTATGGGTCGCAACAGCGCCCTCAGCATTGACAACAAGCTACTTCTGTACAAATCGATTATCCGGACCATACTCCTCTATGGCATGCCTGCGTGGGCGACTATCTGTAAAAGCAGATGGAGTGAACTACAGTCATTCCAGAATGTTACCCTGAGGACCATTGCCCAGCTGGACAGAAGGACGGTGAAAAACCAATCCATCCACCT
>JAHWFO010051207.1:2250-34640 GCA_023313115.1 Rhysida immarginata | reverse complement strand
GAAAATGAACGGCTCCGGTTGAGAGAAGAAACTCCGCAATTCTCCTGTCAGGTAGTAACGTTGAGGACTTCGTTGTAGCGGAGTTCTCGCTAGACGCCACGCCCACCGACGCACAGGGCTCGTCGCCCGTCAGAGATGCCGTCGTTGTCTCCCTTGCTTGGCCACATTCCTGCTTGTTGCTCCATGATGCCAACCCGCTGACGTCCCTTGAAATTACGTTAATCGGGCTCCTCGATTTCTCTTTACGTGTGTTCCATACGGCTCCTCTAAAGCAACTCTCTCGATGTCGATTCTGCTCGTCACCAACTCCAAAATCCTTCTCTCCACTCTCATTCGTCCTCTGCTGCTGACGTTGAAGACGACGAGATTTACGTCGCTTCTTCCTCCTACTAGACGCATACAAAATGCGAGAGGGAAAGCACTTGATTCGGTCACTGGAATTCATATTGGCGACGGAATTCCGTGACAATTACTGCTCCTATAAACTACTTTACAACCAAACTTACTAAAAATATTCATGATCCCTCTGTTTAGTGCGTTATTGTAGGGAAGGACTAACACATTTTTGTATTCTTCATTTCTTTTCCCCGTCAACGTTGTGATTTCATCGATCTTTATATGTCTGACGATCTTATCTGCTATTCTATCCACTATATTTGAATTATATCCATTAAATTCTGCGTATGATTTGATTAGGTCCAATTCTTTATTCCTTGCGGCATCATTCAGGGGTAATAATAACGCCCTTCTGATCTGATGATGAAACGCTGCAAGTTTGTGCGAAACACAATGACTGGAATCTGCTCTGATGTATGCAGGGGTGAAGTTTTGTTTTCTATATACTTCAAAATTAAACTTATTTCCAAATCTAAGGTTTAAAAGGTCTAAAAAAGGCAGCTTACTATCTTCTTCTAGCGTGAACTTGATATGCGGCAAAGCGTATTTGAGGCAGCTAAAAATTCCATAATGCCCATCTTGGTTGTGTTAAATATACAAAAAATATCGTCGACATATCTATGCCACACCGATGGGAAGCAGTTAAACGAGGTGACAGCCAAATTTTCTAATTTTCTAATATAAAGATTAGCCAAGAAATAATTCCAATAATTCAAATACTCGGCTTCTCTTGTTGTTCTTTACTACTGATGATGGAAACTTCGTTTCCGAAATGTACATCTGAGTCCTTATAAATAAATAAATAAATATAAATAAATAAATAAATGCTGAACTAAATAATTTAAATTTGGGTCATGGATGAAGCATTTTCTGACCCGGCTAATGCAGCTAGATTCGGTGGTGTGAAAGGCTTAGCTAAACAAACAAATCATTCTCAAAAAGAGACACGTGAATGGTTAAGGGGTGTGAGAGCTTATACAAAGCATAAACCAGTTTAGCATTATTACCCTCATAATCGCTTGTGTGTACATGCTCCATTTGAGCAATTTCAAGTGGACTTGGTTGATGTAACCAGTCTGTCAAAACAGAGCGACGGATATATATTTCTACTTACCTGCATCGATGTTTTCTCATGCTATGCATGGGTCGTTCCCCTAAAAACGATGTCGGGACTCGAACTTCAGAAGGCCTTTCAAAAAATTTTCGCAGATGCCACCGTTCCTGTAAAAGTGAACAGTGATAAAGGGAAGGAGTATTTAAACAAGCACGTTCAAGCCTATTTTAAAGAAGTTAACATCGATTTCTTTGCCACAGAATCAGATTTGAAAGCAGTTACGGTCGAACAATTCAACCGTACGTTAAAAACGAGGATGTTTCAGTTTTTTACATTTACCAACAAACACAGGTACATCGATGTCTTACCAGACCTCGTGTTAAACTACATCCACCGCAATCACAGAGCCCTGGGTATGGTGCCAGGTGATGTCAGTGAACGAAATGTCCCAGCGCTATGGCTGAAACAACAGCAAATTGCAAATTGGAGATTACTTAATTATTTCGAAAGTGAAAAACATATTTGATAAAGGCTATTCTCCGAACTGGAATGAGGAGGTGTTTGAGGTTTCAAAAATCATTTATAGAAAACTTGTTGTGTATAAAATTAAAGATTACGATGGTAGCGAGATCTCAGGTGTATTCTATGATCAGGAGTTACAAAAGGTGAAAAAGCCTGAAGTTTTTAACATTTAACAGATTATTTGCTGGCGCACCAAGCGCGGTG
This sequence comes from Rhysida immarginata, assembly GCA_023313115.1. NCBI lineage: Eukaryota > Metazoa > Arthropoda > Chilopoda > Scolopendromorpha > Scolopendridae > Rhysida > Rhysida immarginata. Next base: position 32,464 of record JAHWFO010051207.1, on the reverse strand, counting down.
TTCGCGAAGCTTTTGTGAAATGGCAAGATTAACCGGACAGTATGAACAGCTGGGTTCGAGAGATACATCTTTAAAATGCTTGACAAGTCGTGATTGACAGCAGTTGGGTTCGTGAACAACCACCATGTATGAAGACACTGATTTTTATGTTACATTACCATCAAACTCACCTACTGGTGAGCAAATTCATTCCAATACAACAGCTCATTTTATTACATGACTGCCAAGGACGCTAGGTTTCCAAGGGCGATGGGAGGTTGGTTTAACGGAAACACGTTTCCTAGCCCTCTTCAAGAACATTACGGCTGTAAACAACATCTTAGAAATAGGTTTTAAGGATGATCTCATAGATGAACAAGTCGATTTCAACATTGTTTCGCCAGTAAGAATTCCGACACTCCAGTCTTTCAAAATCGATGTGGAATTGGTCTTACAAGCCTATTTGAAAGATATTCTCTTTTATCATAACACTTCTTTACACCAAAATGTCACCATGAGTTTGCCTCTGATTGTAGTGATTCGATTTAACACTCTTGAATTCTGTAAGGTGTTCAATGTTTCAACAAATACATTCTACAAAGAATGTTTCTTTCTAACTCCGGATTAAACTTGCCATTTCAGTGGGTGTCCGATTTTTCTGTTTAGGTATCCCAAATCGGCACCCCTGTACCAAAAAATTGTTGAATTTAAGAGTACCAAATTGCAAAGTAGGGTAGCAGCTATTGATTTTCAAAAAGATAGTTTTAGAACGGCAGGTATCGAGACAAAGATGGTTAATGATTTTGTATTGTTTATGGGTTCCCCAACACGGTTCATTGAATTCCTAGAAACTGTCAACATTGGATTTATACCTGATAGGTTTTTGAACAAGAAATTGAAAACACCTATTACTGTGCCTTTAAATGACACAGATTGCGGGTTTATCGGGTGTGTTATTTTTGATCCGCCCACCACTCCAGAACAGTGCATCTTAAAAATTCCCGAAAGTATTATGAAAGTCGTAGTGATGTTGTTGATGCGCTCGTTAAGTTGATCCATTGACAGAACAGCCATTTTATAAAATCAATCTCACACCTAACAATGTCTTCACTTCAAATGCACAGAAGGGCGTTATATTAGTTTTAGCAAGGGTCTATGTTACACATTGGGTTTACAAACTGAACTTACCGACTTGGACTCGTTATTAGTGAGGGTTCAACCCCAATAGATCTTAAACGAGGCATATTAAGGTATTATCTGTATACAGACATCATACAACCGCAAGATGTAGGTAACACATTCGCACTGCTCCTACAAATTATTCCAGTTTCACATGCCAGGCGAGAAATGATTTATCAGGCTTTTCAACGACCTGACTACTTTCCCTTGAGTAAACACGTCATAGACACGATTGAAATTGCGGTTCATTCAGACCATGGGGATTTGAGCTCGTTTTTAACAGGCAAAACCGTAGTGAAATTACATTTTCGTAAAAAACAACTTAGTGCGGGGTTGATTTCTTTTCTCTCCTCCTCAATTACTTCAAGATGCATATCCCCTATCATCCGAACCAAGATATAATTTCGCGTTAATATTTAAATCAGACAGGGAATGGCTCACCAGTGTTTAGAGGGTCGGTTTTCCAGAGGGGCAACGGGATTTGTTCAGTATTTTCAAATCTGTTTCGCTTTGCAACACCTATACTCAAATCCATGGGTAAATTTCTCGGTCGCCATGCCCTAAAGGGTGGTGTTTCCGTTTTTAATGATGTGATACACGAATGAAAGAGGCTGGAGGTAGTGCCCTACAGGAAATGGGTGCTAGAGTTCAGAGCGGCAGAGGGCGTGTTAAAAAACGAAATTCAACATTTCCTACTCATTCACATTTAAAAAGATCCAGAGGCAACAGCTTGGAGTCTTTTCTGACGAGTGAACACAAACGAAGAGGTCGAGTGCAGCGATCAAAAAAGTTGAAAAACACGCAGTAGAAACAGAAGAAAAAGAGGAAGAAACGAAAGAGGTCAACATAAAGACCTGCAAAATGACGTTCTAAGCCAATTTTAAACATACGACCTTTATAATTAGTTTTCGCTTAATACATACGTAATCATGCCATCAATGATACACCAGCTGAACACTGAATGTCTCAACAGCGATCTCGACATTTTTTCTATTCACACAAGCGGTCAACAGGAAAAACGACACGTCACAGGATACCAACCAACAGCCATCATCAACCAAGATGGACCTACTGAATTCTACGTACCTGGTTTGGCAAATTTTTACACGGATCTCGATCAAACTACATTAGGTTTAGAAGTTCTTATCAACAAAGGAGATGAACAGCTACCAGCTGATGATAAAACAGGTCCTGTGAGCCTTTTCTTACATTCGCTATTCTCACAAGTCGACTGCTATCTGGGTGATACTTTAGTTAGTCATAGTAATAACTTATATCCATACAGAGCTTATTTTGAAACTCTTTTGAACTATGGTCAGACTTCTAAACAAAGTCAACTCACAACGTCTGGGTATTGTAAAGACACGAGCGGTAAAATGGAGAGTGCCGACCATACAAACAACGAGTTTAAGTTACGTAAAAAACTCGCACGAAATGGCGTTTACTATATGGAAGGACCTCTCCATTTAGACATCTTTCGTCAATGTTATTTGCTACTAAACTCTACGGATTTTCATCTGAGACATTACAGAAGTAAACCCTTTGCTCTGATATCTGATATAGCTAATCCAAATTACCAGATTACAATCCGAAAAGCAACGCTGAATTTTAACAGAGTTAAAGTTGACACACCTACACTATTAGCAAAGACTCTGCAAACCACTAACGCGTTTTACCTTATCGGACGTGTTGAAATGAGGTCAGTGATTATTGCTACTGGAACTAGAAATCACGTCATACAGGACTTAATTACTGGTCAGATTCCTTCCCGCTTGATTTTTGCATTTAAAACAAGTGAAGCCCAGAATGGTTCTTTTACTTTGAACCCATTCAACTTTCAACATTTCAACCTATCTTTCTTCTCCCTCTCATTGGATACTCATGCAATTCCTCTACACCCTCTGATGCTGAATTTTTCCTCAGGGGCATACCTGAGACAGTTTGTTCATTCCATGAAGGCACTCAGTTCGATTACGGTTCCAGTTACACATTTCTGGCCTTTGAACTTTCGGGGGACGGGAATTATTATACAGATAGATATAACCATATACGTAATAGTACGTCAATCATCGAAGTTCAGTTTTCCGAGCCTTTAACTAACTCGGTGAACCTGATTGCTTATTGCCAATATCAGAATCTCCTGGAAATCAATAAAGACAGAATTCAGGTCGATTGATACGCAAGAGCTATGGAGGGCCCTCGAGAGAGATCCATTCATGTGTTCTATGGCAAAAGGTGTTTTCCCAGCGGATTTGGTACTGCAGTTCCAACCTATTCACCCATCTTTACTCATTGCTAATACAGATGATTCCAGTAATCCAGGCTCACACTGGGTGGCTTTTTTTATATCATCCAGAAAACAAGCATACATCTTTGATTCTTTCGGAATGTTTCCTCAACCACAATTTCAACCGTTCATATTTATGCACCCGGAAAAATGGATCTACAACATGAGAATAGTGCAACATCAGATGCCTGATACCTGCGGTCATCACTGTCTACATTACCTGAAATTAGCAGCCATGGGTTATTCTATAGCTGACATCTTGAACAACACTTATACAAATGAACTGATTTTAAACGACTTACTCATGATATGTGAAATCATTCAAGACGAATATACTAGCAACTCTGAATTAAATACCTGTCAAAAGTCCAAGTAGAACCAATGCTGCAAACCTTTAAATTACTCTGTTTAATTATTCTAATTATTATTCAATTTCTGTATATTCATTTGTTCAAATAAACTTTTCGAATTCAGATTGAATTTGTGTTTGTTTATGGTTACTTTTAATCTTTAATAAATAAATAAATAAATAAATAAATAAATAAATAAATTGCACAATCAACGGTTTTCATGTATTTAATTACATTTTTATTCAGATTTTACAAACATTAAATAAATTTTATCATTGCAATACAAATTAATTTTTTACATTAAATTGTTATTTATTGTAATGCAACAAAGTGAGCTTTGATGTGTCAGACACGACCGCAGGCCGGTACACAGGATTCATGATTAATACTTCTGGGATTCTGATATGATATATCACGTTGGTAAACAGAGCTCGCCTGTATAGAAGCTTCCTCAGGTCGTGGTTGGGTGATAATACGTCTTTTATTAAACAATTAATATTCGATCCTCGTATTGATCTCCCGCCAATTGACACAGTTCCTTTTTTATTCCACGTGATAACATTAGATCTCTTTCAAAGTGTCTCGATGAAGCGTGTACGTTGAGAGGTCTGTTCAACACCGTCATCGCAATCCCTTCAAGAAACACCTACTTATCTGTATCCTGGTCGTCTTACCTCGTCGTAGGCCTAGTCAGGGGCGATAACCATTGCGATATTGCCATCATCGTGGATTTTTTCTTTTAAACCGGTAGCCATGTAAAAATCGGGTGGATAGACGAGTTGTTGCGGATACAGTTGAAGGGATTGCGGTGACCGTGTTTGGGGTATTAAAGGTGGGTTTGAAGGAGTTTGAGGTTTGGTTTGGGTTGAAAGACTTGTTTGTTTCGAATGGGCTTCACGGTGCTTCGCTGTTAGATATTTTTGAAGTGTATTTAAATAAAGGTCCATTTTCTGATGCACATTCAAATTTGATGCTTTTAAACTCCTGTTGATTTGAGAATCCAGTTGTTTATTATGTTTTTTTTCAACATCATTAACCACACGGTTCAGCCATAAGTTGTGTATGTTCTGCAGAACGCGATGACATCGGGATGCTCTGGACCGTAGCATGAAGGAACCTTTGATATTCGTGAGCAGGTAGTAAAATTTACTTTTGCATGTTCTTAAGTACAACCATAGCGTCAATGAAGTTCGGACACCTACAGAATTTTAGATAAGTACAACGAAACTAATTGTAAACAAATGAAAATTACTTTATTGAGTGCACAGAGACTTAGTATAACTGTGATATAGCATTTTAACATAAAAAAACGAGAAAATTAAATAAGCGATATTTTTTCGTAATTTTTCAACACGTTGCAATGAACTTCGTACACTGTACCGTTTATTGCACATTACCACTGAGTGACGTCACTTTTCTGACGAATGACGCTCTGAAGTCGTTGAGGCATGCTGGACACTAACTTCTGTGATGTTTCTACTGGAATTTTGTCCCACTCTTTGGAAATACACGCCCGCAACTGCTGCAGTGTTCGAGGCTTCCGCTGTCTGACTTTTCGCTTTAAAATGCGCCATACATTTTCAATGGGTGACAGATCCGGGCGGCAGGCAGGCCAGTCAAGCACCCTGAAACGCTACTGTTGTAGCCAAGCCTTGGTGTTCCGAGCAGCATGAGGCTTTGCGTTGTCCTGCTGAAAGATGCTTGGTCTTCTATTGAACAACTTTTGGTGGGATGGACGCAGATGCTGTTGAAGAATGTTTATATAGGCAGCAGAGTTAATAGTGCCCTCGCAAAAGTGAAACAACCTGTCCCGGCTGCACTCATGCAGCTCCACACCATCAGCGATGCAGACTTCTGAACTTTCCTCTGGTAACAGTCGGTATGATTACTTTCGTCTTGGTCCTTAGCACCTTGCGACAGTTGTTGCCATACATCATTGCAGAGGTGGACTCGTCGGACCACAGAACACTATTCCAGTGAGCAAGGGACCACTTTAGATGGGTTCTGGCCCATGCTACCCGGCGACGCTTAGCTACAGTGCTCATAAATGGCTTACTCTTTGTAGTGTATAAGTAATATTTGCATCTTCTGATGTAACGGCGGACTGTACTTTCGGATATGGGTATATGAAAATATTCTCGAGCCCAAACAGTCATTTCACTTATGGGAGCATGCCTGTGTTTCACAATGTAACCTCGAAATACTCGTAGGTCCCTAACATTCAATAATCGCTGCTTGCCTGGTGCAGTCCCTGATTCTGTTTTTCCGATTTCTCTGAAACACTTGATGATCCCATTAATAGTAGAGAGTGGAACTGATAATTCATGGGCAATAGCTCGCTGGGATTTGTTATTCTGGAACTGGTGTATAATTTTTTGCTGTATACACGTTTCTACTGGCATACCATGTTCCATGGTTCAAAACAACACGAATACTGTGCTCTGTCGCGTGGGCGGTGTTTGTAAAGCCTGATGCAAAGCATTCTGGGCGTTTCTACAGCCTTCAGGAAAGTTCTATATGCTGGTGACCCCTTGTGTACGAAGTTATTTGAAACCTGTAGACAATGCAATTTTACATAAATTTGAATAAATTTTTCACACCATTAAATCGTTTCTAAATCGTCGTTGATATTGTTACTTATACCTAGTAAATCTATTTTCATTAGCCTGCAATCCACTGTATGCACTTTTCACTGTGTTTTTAGCCAAATTACTTGGTGTCCGAAGTTATTGACGCTAGGTTTGTAATTAATTTATTAAAAATAGGTGCAGCTACGCTTCCTAGCAAAAGTGGTAGCAGGAATCCATTTCCACATTGGTTCAGATAAGTTTTCTTGGCCCTTAATGAAATTTTTTTTGGGCTAAAGCTTTTATTTTCCACAAATGCTGCTTAATGGGTGGTGTGCAGTCGACTCTATGGTGTAGAATGTTATGACAGATCTCACACAATGCTTTAACTTGATTAAGAGTTGCATGCTGCATTAATACTTTCCTATGCTGTGGAGTCAAGTGTTTTAAAGATCCTAGAAAATGACGATGTTTCACAACCAGAGGAATAATTGTTATATCACCTCCCTATTCAGTCAAAATGATGTTCAGTATCTTTAAACCCGTGTTTTATCCGCAAAGACCACGATAGTTTTTTCGCAGGGAAAAATCTTACTATGCAATTTCAGAACATCGGAGCAATTTTGAGTTAAATCAAGTAGTAAATAACTATGGGGCTCCTGAGTGGCATCTTTAAAGGCTTTGATGAGTAAACGACCGTAACCTGTTTGCGATGCCAAGGTGCGAATCTATCCTACGTCTCTAGGTGATTTTAGCAGAAAGAACTGAGTATTTAAACTTATTGTATGGATGATTTTTGAATGAGCAAAGAGGTTCTGAGTTATTAACAACACAGAAAAGTTGAGATGATGACTGTATCGCGCGTACATTTTCTCAACAATTTCGTTATTTTTCATTTCATTTAATAAATCGTCTAAAATCAGTAAAGCCTGCATGAAACGTAATGTTAGGTAGGTTCAGATTTTTAACAACCTGAGGAATCAGAGCTCCATAGCAGTAAATTATTTCTATAGGTGGCGGGTCCACCACTTCATCTCTATACTTTAACATTTGAGCTACTAATGTACACTTTCTGCCTCCCGAACAGCCAGCAAAAAGAGCCGAAAAGTATTGTGTAAATTTAAAGGTTGCATTTATTTCCATTATGAAAAAAAAATGAGACAGAGAAAATTTCCGCCAGAGTTTACAAAGCCTATGTTGATTGTCGAATGATGCAAATCTCTTCTTGAACGCACTTTATTTCAAAATCCACAACATACATATGTCAAACTCTGTGAAGTTATCTGATGTACAGTTTTTTCGCAACAAGTAAAGTTGTTTATTTTGAAAATGCGGAATTTTTCCATAACAGTTTTTACGATTGCGGAATTTCTCCATAGACGGTTTTTGTGATTGCAGAATTTCTCGGCAGACAGATTTTATGATAGCTGATGTTCTTGGTAGACAGTTTTTACGATTGTGGTATCTCTCTGCAGACGGTTTTAGCAGTGTCGATATTTATCATTAAGTCGTTTTATCTTACGTGAAATATCACCAAATAAACTTGTACCTCACCGCGTTTTTAAACAACCCTTACAAATGACTTATTTTGAGGATAATTATTCGTATGGGTTCTGGTATTTTTATCATTGTAATACATTATTTTGAAAATTTCCTCATAACCATTCATACAATGTAGTGCAATCAACAACAATAATATACAAGCACTACAAAGTCGATGCAACGGTCCTTTTTGTATGGTGGGTGTAGATCGCTCCATTGACTTCATTAAAGAAATTTCAAAAGCAAAAAGACCACGGGTATTTATACAGATATCGGTCAACAGCTTTATATTTACATGTTTATGATGCGAATGTAGGCTCTAAACTGACACAACAAAGGTATGAAATTGAAGGTCACTCCATGGGGATCGGTTCCACATCAAGCAGGCTCACAAGCTATCCGGGGTCCAAACGCTGGGTGAGGAGTCGCATCGCAAGGAGGACCTATGGATAGGTTTCCCTCGAATGTTGGGAGACAGTTAATGGGCTTTCCGCTTAAGTGTTTCCATACATTTGGGGAAACCTACTCCGTGGGTCCCGCCTTGCGACTCGACCTCAGACCCATCAATTGGTCCACGGATAACTTGTGAGCCTGCTTGATGTGGAACCGATCCCCTTGTAGTGACCTTCAATTTCAAATCCTTGTTGTTTCATTTTAGAGCCTACCTTCACGTCGTAAACACATAAATATAAAGCTGGTGACCGATATCTGCATAAATACCCGTGGTCTTTTTCTTCTTTGAAATTTCTTTAATGGAGTCAATGGAGTGATCTACAAACACCATACAGAAAGAACCGTTGCTTCGACTTTGTAGTGCTTGTATATTATTTTTGTTAATTGCACTGCATTGCATGAACGGTTATGAGGAAATTTTAAAAATAATGTATTACAACCCCTGAGTGGATGCCTTACCATGGGTTAGGGGTTTGGGTGCTTCAGGGATTCTGTGAGCTATGCTGGTTGTAGCACTGCTACTTTAGGGTCACACTTACCAGAAAGATCACGGTAGAGAAGTGAGATGAAGAGTATCCAAACAAACATATATCTCATGATGTCGACAACTGAGAGAATTCATACTGCATCGGGTGTCACGCAGATTAATGTCTACCGCGTTCTGGAGTTAGGCAGTGGATATCATTTGAAAAATAGTCGACAGTCTCCTGGATGTTATCTCAGAGCAATGCCTCCGAGAAGCCCCACCAGTGCACTCGCTATGTGCTTGGGGAAACGGTCGGGGGCAGCCCATGCCTTTATCCAGGAAAAGAAACGGGTAGAGCGACAACGGGATTAGTGCTGTAAATCGACACTTGGAACGTATTCTCCATGACAGGAAAGGAATCAGAGTTAGTGGAGGAAGCCAAACGGTAACGACTGGATATCATAGGTATTACCTCTATGAAATGTCCGGGTTCTGGAACTGTGGACTTAGAAGCTTTTCTACTCTGGTGTCGACCCTAACATGACTGACCTGGTGGGAGTGGGGATACTCAAAAGTCCCCAGCTGGCAGATTATGTTGCAGATTGGACCCCCTTAGGTGGAAGACTGTGTCTCCTGAGGGTTCAGTTAGGGAAACGGTCTCTCTCTCTCTCTATTTGTTGCATATTCTCTGAATGCAGTCACAGAGTACCCACTTTTTCTAGATGAATTTGATGCTGCTCTTAGCAGAGAGGGAGAGCAGATTCTGTCATCCTGGTGGGCGACTTCAATGCACATGTAGGGGCTGATGACCAAACGTGGAAAGGCCTGATTGGGAGGAATGGTGACTCTGATTTAAATGCCAATGGGAAGTGCTTGTTGGATCTCTTTTGCAACAATGGACTTTCCATCACAAACACCTTCTTCCAGCAGAGGGATGTCAATTAGTATACCTGGTACAGGGACGCAATGGACCAGAAGTCACTGATTGATTTTGTAATCGTTTCAGCCGACTTATTCCGATTCAGTGTTGGATATTCGTTGTTGTTTGCACTTTGCGGTTTTCTGAATCCATGCCAACCAAGTGAAATACTAGGTTCACACAAACTTGGCACATTAAATGGGAGGCATTGGAGGATAGAGCTGTGAGGAAGACGTTTGCAGATAACATAAGTTCAAGTTTCAAGAACTACCCAGTGATCGTAGTACTGTTGAAGAGGAGTGGCAGTTGTTTAAAACTGCTATGGTTACTTCAGTTTCATTGTGCTGTAGTCGTAAGCAGCTGAGTGTGGCACAGGGCGGTGAGAAAAGGACTGCATGGTGGAACAGTGAAGTCCAAGAAGCTGTCAAGGCAAAGAAAGAAGCCTATTTGCTATGGCTTGCAAATAAGCCAACTTCGAGTCGATTGCGGTACACGGAGGCGCGAAAAGCAGCAGCAAAGATAGTATCAACAGCTAAAGCCAAGGCCTAGGAGAAGTTCGGGGAGAATTTGGAGGCAGACTATGGTTCAGCAAACAAGATATATTCGCAGACCGTGCGCTGCCTCTGTGGAAAGAAGTCTCTTTCATCACAAACTATTAAGAGTTCAGATGGGAGGCGTCTGAAAACGGAGGAGAGCGTGTTGCATAGGTGGAAGGAATACTTTGCATCTCTTCTTAATCTGGTGACAGCAACAACAGAGGCACATGAGGTGCACCTTGGAGCAGAGAATAGTCCGGTAGTATCACTGAAGCAGAAGTCAGATGGGCAATTAAGTCCCTGACGACTGGCAAAGGTGCAGGTGATGATGAAATCCGGTCCCAGATGTTAAAGGCCTTACGTCAGGATGATATCCTTTGGCTGACTCGAGTGTGTCAGGTTGCTTAGATATCTGGGCAGGCCCCTAAGCAATGACAGAGAGGAATAGTGATTCCTATCTTGAAAAAGGGAGATCAGAGAGATTGCAACAACTATCGAGGCATCTCTTTGCTCACCGTTTCTGGGAAAGTGTATGCTAAGTGTCTGGAGAAGAGAAGCCGTGAAATAGTCGACTCCAAACTTTCGGGGGAGCAGTGTGGTTTCTTACCTGGCCGAAGCACGACGAATCACATCTTTGCTCTAAGGCGAATCTATGAGAAATCCTGGGAGTATGCAAAAGAGGTCTACGTTTGTTTTGTGTACGTCGAAAAAGCATATGACAGAGTTCCACGGGTGAAGCTCTGGCAAGTGTTGCAAGAGTATGGAGTGGATGGGCAATTACTGGTTGCTATCATGTCTCTGTACAAAGCTCTGAGATGTGTGTCTGGATAAATGGCATTAAGTCAAGACTGTTCACCGTGGGTGTTGGACTCTGCCAAGGGTGCGTACTGTCGCCCCTCTTGGTCATTATCTTTACAGACTGGATAGACAGGGGCAGCCAAGGTGATGAGCGTGTTTGTGTGGGCGACTGCCTGGTGGAGACGTTGCTGTTTGCTGATGACCTTGTCCTCCTTGGGTCTTCTAGCACGAACCTTCAGCATGCACTAGACCTGTTTCCAGCCAAATGTGAAGAAGCTGGGATGAAGATCAGTGTGGCTAAAATCGAGGTTCTGGTCCTTTCAAGACAGCCTGCTTAGTGTGCTCTCCATGTTAGGGGTGCCTCATTGAGACAGGAGGAGTAATTACAATATCTCGGGATTGCATTCACAAGTGATGGACAACAGGAGAAAGAAGTGGATACTCGGATTGGTGCAGCAAGCTGTGTCAGACGTGAACTGTGGCGATCCATGGTAACAAAACGCGAGCTGGTTAACAATGCTAAGCTCCCTATCTTCAAATCTATCTTTGTCCCCATTCTCACCTATGTTCATGAGGCTTGGCTAATGACCGAAAGAATGCAATCGCGGGTACAAGCAGCGTGAGATTCTGAGATGTGTGGCAGGTGTTACTCTACTAGATAGAGTGCACAGCAGCACAATAAGGGAGTCTTTAGGTGTTGAGCTGTTACTTCTCCGCATTGAGAGATCTCAGTTGCGCTGGTATGGCCACGTGATACGGATGGCGCAAACTGGTCTTCCTAGGCAGTTGTTATTTTCCATGCCGGTAGGTAAGAGACCAAGGGGTCGGCCTAGAACCGGGTGGCTAGATGACAAGGAGAATCTGGGTTCGAGTCACTTAGATATTACCAGGGAGGACATGCACCTGATGGCGGAAGATCGCGACCGCTGGAGATCCTCCATAGGGCTGCTGTCCACACAACCCTAACGGATAAGTGGGTTTGAAAAGTAAGTAAGTAAAGAATTAATTATGTATTACATTGATAATAACAGCAGCACCCAAATGCATAATTATCCTCGAAATAAATCATTTGTAGGGGTTGTTTAAAAAGCTGTCAGGTACAAGTTTATTTGGTGACATTTTACGTAAGATAAAACGACTTAATGATAAATATCATCACTGCTAAAACCATCGGCAGAGAAATACCACAATAGTAAAAACTGTCTACCGAGAAATTCTGCTATCGTAAAAACTGTCTGTCGAGAAGTTCGGCAATCGCAAAAACTATCTATGGTGAAATTCCGCAATCGCAAAAACCGTCTATGGAGAAATTCCGCCAACGTAAAAACTGACTATGGAGAAATTCCGCATTCGCAAAAACTATCTGTAACTGCAACAACTCGTCTATTCACCCGATTTTCACATGGCTACATGTTTAAAAGAAAAACATCAACGATGATGGCAATATCGCAATGATTAGTGCCCTTGACAAGGCCTACGATGAGGTCAGACGAACTGGAAATGTAGCAAGTTTGCCTGTTGAACAGACCTCCCCACATACATGCTTCATCGAGATACTTCGAAAGAGATCTCAGCATGATAGATCATATCAAAATCCTTGAAGAAATAATCGTGAATCCTGTGTACCAGCCTGCGGTCGTCACTTTAAAGCTCGCTTGGCTGCATTATGATAAATAACAACTAAACGTAAACAAATAGTTTGTATTGCAATGATAAAATTTATTTACTGTTTTGTAAAATTTGAATAAAAATATAAGTACATAGATGAAAACAGTTATTTGTGTAATTTATTTATTTATTTATTTATTTATTTATTTATTTATTTATAAGAGATTAAAAGTAACTACAAACAAATACATATTCAATCCGATTTCGAAAAGTTTATTTGAACAAATGAATATACAGAAATTGAATAATAATTATTATAATTAAAATGAGTAATTTAAAGTTTTGCAGCATTGGTTCCACTTGGACTTTTGACAGGTATTAAATTCAGAGTTGCTAGTATATTCGTCTTGAATGATTTCACATATCACAAGTAAGTCATTTAAAATCAGTTCATTTGTATAAGTGTTTTTCAAGATGTCTGCCATAGAATGTCTGTTTCAAATAATGTAGACTGTGATGATCGCAGGTGTCAGACATCTGATGTTGCACTATTCTCGTGTAGTAGTTCCATTTTTCCGCGTGCATAAACATGAACGGTTGAAATTGTGGTTGAGGAAACATTCCGAAAAAATCAAAGATGTATGCTTTTTTCTTGAATGGTATAAAAAAAAGCCATCCTGACTGAGCCTAGATTACTGGAATCACCCATATTAGCAATGAGTAAAGATGGGTGAATAGGTTTGAGCTGTAGTACCAAATCCGCTGGGAAAACACCTCTTGCCATAGTGCACGTGAATGGATCTCTCTCGAGGCTCTCCATAGCTCTTGTGTATCCATCGACCTTAATTCGTGAAATCGAAGCTCACGGTTCTCTCTTTATTGATTTCCAGAAGTTTCTGATATTAACAATAAGCAATCAGGTTCACCAAATTAGCTAAAGGCTTGGAAAACTGAACTTCGATGATTGACGTACTATTACGTATATGGTTATATCTATCTGTATAATAATTCCCGTCCCCTGAAAGATAAAAGTGGCTGATGTCTACATCTCTGTCTTCTTTCCAAATTCCGAGAGCCTTCATGGAATAAACAAACTCTCTTAGATATGCCCCTGAGGAAAAATTCAGCGTCAGAGGGTGTAGAGGAATTGCATGAGTATCTATTGAGAGGGAGAAAAAAAGGTCAGTTGAAATGTTGAAAGTTGAAAGGGTTCGAAGTGAAAGAACCATTCTGGGCTTCACTTTTTGCAAATGCAAAAATCAAATGGGAAGGAATGTGACCAGTAATTAAGTTCTGTTTGACGTGATTTCTAGTTCCAGTAGTAATACTCACTGAACTCATTTCAACACGTCCGATAGAGTAAAACGCGTTAGTGGTTTGCAGAGTCTTTGCATGTGCTAAAAGGGTAGGTGTGTCAAATTTAACTCTCTCAACATTCAGCGTTGCTTTTCGGATTGTAATCTGGTAATTTGGATTAGCTACATCAGACATCAGAGCAAAGGAGGGTTTACTTCTGTAATGTCTCAGACGAAAATCTCGTAGAATTTAGTAGCAAACAACACTGACAAAAGATGTCTAAATGGAGAGGTCCTTCCATGTAGTAAACGCCATTTCATGCGAGTTTTTTACGTAACATAAACTCGTTGTTTGTATTGTCGGCATTGTCCATTTTACCGATCGTATCTTTATAATACCCAGATGTTGTGAGTTGACTTTGTTTCGAAGTCTGACAATAGTTCAAAGGAGTTTCTCAATAAGCTCTGTATAGATATAATTTATTACTATGACTAACTAATGTATCACCCAGATAGCAGTCGACGTGTGAGAATAGCGAATGTAAGAAAAGGTTCACAAGACCTGTTTTATAACCAGCTGGTAGCTGGACATCTTTGTGGATAACGACTTGTAAGCTTAATGTAGTGTGATCGAGATCCGTGTAAAATTTGCCAAACCAGATACATAGAACTCAATAGGTCCGTCTTTGCTGATGATGGCTGTTGGTTGGTATTCTGAGACGTGTCGTTTTTCCTTTTGACTGCTCGTGTGGGGAATAGAAAAAATGTCGAGATCGCTGTATCATTGATGGCATGATTACATATGTATTAGGCGAAAACTGATGATAAAGAACGTATGTATAAAATTAGCTTAGAACGTAATTTTGCAGGTCTTTTTGCTGACCTCTTCTGTTTCTTCCTCCCCTTCTTCTGTTTCTTCTGCGTGTTTTTCAACTTTTTTGAGCACTCGGTCACTTTGTTTATATTCTCCCATTAGAAAGGACTCCAAGCTGTTGCCTCTGAGTCTTTTTACATGTGAATGAGTAGGAAATGTTGAAGTCCAGTTTGTAAACCCAATTTGTAACCTAGATCCTCCCTAAAACTAATATAACGCCCTTCTGTGCATTTGAAATGAAAACATTTGTTAGGTGTAAGATTGATTTTGTAAAATGGCTGTTCTTTCAATGGAATCAACTTAACGAGCACATCAAAAACATCACTATGACTATCATAATACACTTTGGGAATTTTTAAGATGCACTGTTCTGGAGTGGTGGGCAGATCAAAGATAACACACCCGATAAAACCATCATCTGTGTAATTTAAATTCATAGTAATTGGTGTTTTCAATTTCTTGTTCAGAAACCTATCAGGGGTAAATGCAATGTTGACATATGCTGGGAATTCATTGAACCGTGTTGGGGACCCCATATACAATACAAAGTCATTAACCATCTTTGTCTCGATACCTGCCATTCTAAAATATCTTTAAGAAAATCAATAGCTACTACCCTAATTTGCAATTTGGTACTCTTAATTTCAACAATTTTTTGGTACAGGGGTACCGACTTGGGATACCTAAACGTAACAGAAAAATCGGACACCCACTTAAATGGCAAGTTGTAATCCAAAGTTAGAGAGAAACGTTCCTCGTAGAATGTATTTGTTGAAACATTGAACACCTTACAGAATTCAGGAGTGTAAAATCGAATCCCTACATTCAGAAGCAAACTCTTGGTGACGTTTTGGTCTAAAGAAGTGTTATGGTAAAATAGAACATCTTTCAAATAGGCTTGTAAGAACAATTCAACTTCGATTTTGAAAGACTGGAGTGTCGGAATTCTTACTGGCGAAACAATGTTGAAATCGACTTGTTCATCTATAAGGTCATCCTTAAAACCTATTTTTAAAGTGTTGTTTACAGCCTTAATGTTCTTGAAGAGGGTCAGGAAATGTGTTTCTGTTAAACCAACCTCCCATTGCCTTTGGAAATGACCACACCATATATATGTTGCCACCCAAGGATTATCAACGCCAGTTATTCACTTCTGAAAATTGCGTAAATCACTTTACGGTCTCAAACAAAGTAGAAGATGCTGGTACATAAAATTGTGTCAGCTTCTTACCCGATTGAAATTCACTTCATGTAGAGTCTTTGGCAGTTGTGCAATAAAGTGAACTGTTGTATTGGAATGACTTTGTTCAGCAGTAGGTGACTTTGATGGTAAAGTAATATAAAAATCAGTGCCTTCATACATGGTGGTTGTTCACGAACCCTACTGCTGTCAATCACAACTTGTCAAGCATTTAAAAGATCTACCTCTCCAACCCAGCTGTTCATGCTGTCAGGGTAACCTTGCCATTTCACAAAAGCTTCGCGAACCCCGCGCCTCGTGCGCCAGCGAATATACTGTTCAATGTTAAAAACTTCAGGCTTTTTCATCTTTTGTAACTCCTGATCGTAGAATACACAACAGGTTTTCTATAAATGATTTTTGAAACCTCAAACACCTCCTCAGTCCAGTTCGGAAGATAGCCTTTATCAAATATGTTTTTCACTTTCGAAATACGTACATAATCTCCAATTTGCAACCTTGGATATTTTTGTGGTGCTGATGTTTAATATCTCTGTTGTTTCAACCATAGAGCTGGGGCACTTCGTTCATTGAAATCAGCTCGTGCCATATAAAGGGCTCTGTGATTGTGGTGGTGTGTAGCTTAACACGAGGTCTGGTAAGAAGTTGATGTTCCTGCGTTTGTTGGTAAATGTAAAAAACTTAAACATTCTCGTTTTTAACGCACGGTTGAATCGCTCGACTGTAACAGCTTTCAAATCTGATTCTGTGGCAAAGAAATCGATGTTGTGTAATTTAAAATAAGCTTGAACGTTCTTATTTAAAAACTCCTTCCCTCTACCGCTGTTCACTTTTACAGGAACGGTGGCATCTGTGAAAATTTTTTGAAAGGCCTTCTGAAGTTCGAGTCCCGAGTTCGTTTTTAGGGGAACAACCCATGCATAGCGTGAAAAAAAATCGATGCAGGTAAGTAGAAATTTATATCCGTCATTCTGTTTTGACAGACTGGTTAGATCAACCAAGTCCACTTGAAATTGCTCAAATGGAGCATATAAACACATGCAATTATGTGGGTAATAATGTTGAACTGGTTTATGCTTTGTATAAACTCTCATACCCCTTAACCATTCACGTGTCTCTTTTTGAGAATGATTTGTTTGTTTAGCTAAGCATTTCACACCCTTGAATCCAGCTGCATTAGCCAGGTCAGAAAATGCTTCATCCATGACCCAAATTTAAATTAAGCTATGTAAAGAACACATCTGTATTTTTTTATTTTTAAACCTGTATATGTGAGTTCAGTCCTGCTCTTTTAGTCAGCATTAGTCACTAATCAGGCACACACTTGTCAATTGAAACAATACACTCAATATCAGAAAATTAAAAACAAACAATACACCTTGAAACAGAAGTAGCTTTATTTATAAGCCTATGTAAAAGGGTTCCGAAAAAATTTGGATGTCTGAGAAACAATAGTTAATTAGTTATTAGGCAATCAAATTGTGGTGCCAGTATCTTAGCAGCTTCTTATTTCCTTGTTATTTTAGTGATTCAAGGTGAGTTCACTTGTGAGACAAAATTACCTAAGTGGATCTTGCTGAGTGCATCAGGACCCTTTTACCTGTCACACCAGGGGTACAACCAAGAATTATGAAATTAGTTTTATTCTCAGCCTTATGTAAATAAAAGCACCCAAAAGACCAAAAATGACCACACCCAAAACAGGACTACCCCCAAAAAAGGACTACACCGAAAACAGAGGTCCAACACCCAAAACAGATGGCCAACACCCAAAACAGAGGGGCCAACACCCAAAAGAGAGTGCCAACACCCAAAACAAAGACCACACCCAAAAGGGCCAACCCAAAAAATCCACACCATTGGGCCAGAGTATGACCAAAAAAGGTAATGCCTTAGAAAAGCAGAGACACACCCTGCCAAATAGCCCCAGAATACAATGACGGGACAAGGTCCCAGGGGGCCTTAGCGCATTCCAGAGCAGACTGAGAACAAAAGAAAAAGTGTCAGCATCCTTTAATCTATTGAGAAATCACCCCTCCACAGTCCATCACACCCCGATCGAGTACTATACTGCTTTTTTTTCTATCACCTGTTAGCGGAAGGGTTCGACATACCCCAAAGCATTTGACATGCAGAGCGAAGAATTTCAGCGAGTAAATCTTCAGAAATACTTGTGAATACTAGACGAGAGGTTATGCCATAAGAAGATTCCTGTTGTTGATGTCCAGATTAATTGGGACAAAGAAACCAAAAAGATTGTAAACTGCATAAGATTTGTTTTTGAATTAGCTGAAAAAGTTTATTTCGTTTATGCCAAAAGAAAAGAAAATAAAGCCACGGGCTAATTTCGATCAGAGTTCTTGCTATTAGAATCTTAATAAAAGGAAATAATCTATAAGCTACACAAAACGTTTAATAAGCATAAGAAAGGGGAATAAGTTGGGTAAAGGGATTGTAAATCCAAGTTAATTAGGATTAAGTCAGGTCAACTTGACACTTGATTTTTACTGGGGCAGTTAAGGGTATGTGAGTAATTAATTTATTACAGTCACCTTTTGAATTAGCTGTCACAGATTGTCCACGTATTTCTCAAAAAGTAGAAATCGAGTTGCAATAATTCTCTTTTTATTGGATTAGGTATCTTTCAACTTAGAGGAACAGTCTAAGTTTCATCAAAATCGGTTTAGTAGTTTTCATGATATGGATAGATTATAGTTAGATGATAATGAAAGTTTCATCAAAATCGTTTTATTTATGGCAATATTTCTCCTTCTAGATTATAAAAGTTATTATTAACTGACTTCAAAAAAGGAGGTTATCAATTCGACTTGTATGTAAGTATTATTAAATATATAAAAAACTTTTCGGGAGTTGGAAAAAATTATTACAACCACCAGAAAAATTGAAAAGGGAAAGAAATGTGGATAAAAGTAATGAAATAAAATAAATAAAAGACTCTTTGACCACAACAAAATTACAAAAGGAAAAATACGACCTTATCCTGTAAGCGCTTTTCGAGGGCAAAGCTCTCATCATTCAGCAGGTAAAAACAGGGAGTAACCAGGAGAAAACCCGAAGATACTGAATTTAACATAAACAGAGCGGGTATTTATAGAGAAAAGCGGCCAATAATAAACAAGGAACAGACGTACTTCAACAAGAGATTCAATGATTGGTTAGGTTGACCCACCATTGAATTAGCTGAGAGTCGCTGATTGGCCCTTTATCCGAATTAAGTAACTTATTGCTGTTTATAGATTGAATTGCCATACTCTCAAAGGCATCCAGGAATCGGTTCTTATTTATTGATTTTAAAAGGTTAACATGTTCGAAGGAAATGCCGTGTCCTGTGTCCAGTGAGTGCTTGGCGACGGCGGAGAGATGGCTTCTGCCGAACTTCCTATGGTTCAGATGCTCTTTAAACCGAGTCAAAACGCTGCGAGAAGTCTGTCCTTGATAAACCTTCGGGCATTGAGGGCATTTGACTTCATAAATCCCTGACTTTTGGAGAGGGGGAACCTTGTCTTTGGGGTTGCCCAATAAAAACCTTGCTTGATTTGGGTTGCTGAAACAAAGGGAAATATTATGAGCTTAGAAAAGTGTCTTGAGACCTTTGACAAGCTGTTGATTATATGATACGGAGATAGTCATATGATTATCTTTAGTTTTTGGAAGTGTAGTAATGTCCCTGATAAATTTAATAAATTTTCTTTTCTTAAGGTTTGTCACAGTAATGGGATCATAGCCATTCCCCGTGGCAATTTTCTGAATTATGGAGATTTCTTTCTTGAAGGCAGTATTACTTAAGGGAAGATTTAAGGCGCGGTCTAGCATTGACGTAAACGCGGAAATCTTCTGACTCCATGGGTGGCTGGAGTCAGACGGGATAAAATTCAATTTGTTCGAAGGTTTTCGGTATATGTCGAAGGATAGGAAACCTTGATTCTGCAATACTAAAGTATCCAGAAACGGTAGCTTACCACCAATAAGTATTATTGTTGGAATTGCACAATATTCGTATATGTTAGTCCATGTGGGCTTCTAAACAGGTGTGCCAAATTTCATAGGTGTATGTATGTATTATTACAGTCCTTTTTTGAGTACCATTTAACCCTTTGAATGTCGTTAACATGACATCCATGTAAAAAAAAAAGTGTTTAATGGTGTCGTTAACATGACATACATGTAAGGGGCAGCAAGGAAGTAGGGGAAAATATTCAGAAGGGGAGACTGGATTATAGACAGAGGGAAACAATGAAGAGGGGAAACAACAATGGACGAGGGCGGAGCACACACCAAACAAGAGATGGAGGGGAAAATTAGAGGAAAGAAATGAAAATGAGAAACTAAATAAAATTTATTTTATTGCAATTTTTATGTAATTTGATTTTTAAAATAATACAAATTTATTTTAAATGCATTTTTGTAATACGATGTATATAAGAATAATAAATTTAATTCAAAATCAGATCTACTTTGAAATTTGTTTATATCATGAAAGAAGAAAGAAAATAAATTATAATTTTTAATTTTTTTATTTTATGAAACTACGAAGAACAATAAAAAAGTATACTTTCGGATATGGTTCTATATTTTTTGTCATTTTACTGATTTTTTGTTCTGTGCTTTTCTGTATCTGTAAAAATATTGTATTGGTAAATTTTAATTCTTTTCAAATATAAATAAGAAAAAATAAAAGATAAAAAATATTTTTATTACTGTGAATAAATAGAGATGTAAAAAGATGAAATATTTTAGTAGGAATGTGGGAAATAGGCCTAAATGTCGAAAAATAAATGCGTAAAAATAGATAATAGAAAAGGGCTTATCATTCGTATTTTATTCATGTTTATAAATCAATCCCGCTTCATACTTATAGGATTTATTCAAAAAAAAAAAAAACTATGAAAAAAATATATATCATGAACATGATATAATTATTATATCAAATAATTTTTCTCTTCACAAATAATGAATCTCCTAACGTTTTTATTATTGGGAGAAGGTAGGTCTTATAAAAAAGAGAAATTATATATTTATATGATGCGGGAGGCATTACGTCCTATATTAGTGGTGTGCGATCCATCGAAAACTATCGATCCATCGATGGTTTTATTCGTCGATCAATCGATCAATTTTACAACACATCGACTGCCAGCGATGGTTGTTTACAAAATTGATTGGATACGCTATCTTCATATCATAGTTCCATGAATATGCAAAAATATTAAAATAATTTATATATTATATGCAATTTTCTTAAACTTATAATTACCTTGTAATTAAAATAAATAGTTATAAAAATCTTTATTCCAATTTTGTTATTTTATAATTTTAAACATTAGTAAAAAGATGAATTTTATAAAAATTGTGATTGACACAATTGCAGAACAAGGAAGTAGTAGGCTAAAATTCCCCTTGCTAAGAGAACAATAGATGAGGGTAAGCAATTCAATGATGGTTGGGGACAACAATAGATGAGGGGGAAACCAGGAAAGGATTAGAGAAATTACATGCAGTGAAGTGGCAATTTGGGAATAAGAGGCATGACACCAGCAGAATATAAAGGGAAAAAGTTCCTGACAAGCAAAGGGTTAAAAGAGGTTTTTTTTTCATTTTGTCATCGCATTTAGTCACAGATTGTGTGATATTGCAGTCGTGACTATGATGTCGTCTACCTTGCTTTCTGGCAAGTTTTCTGCGTTTGGGTAGCGAATTTTGCTGACAGTCTTGTTGGTTGAAGACCTCCGCCCATTCTCTTCCCCTCGTTTACATAATCGGTTTTGAATTATTAGCCGTTACTTTTCTGTCCTGCCTTCTTCTCTGATGCACTTAGTCTCAACTCATTTTCGGCAATGAAAAGAGTTTTTTCTTTTAGGGAGATTAAAACCCTTCTACTATAATTTAAATAAAAAGGGTTCACACGACGCGATCTTAGGCGTCAAGTGTTGTTGCGAGGAACCATATCCAGACAAATGGTTGGTTCGTTTTTTTGAGGATCTTCCTCGTTATAGTCTGGCCAGACTAACTTCTGCGTAATAAATTTATTTGAAACCAATTACACGGTTTATGGTGGTATGGTTATCGTTATCACTTTAGTATTTCTTCTCCTTGCCGAAGCATAGAGTTTACTTTTGGTGTCTAAGTGTTGAAAAAGTAGTTCAATAGTGTATCAGGGAAATGCGTGTGTATTGTGTAGCGTAGTGTGTCAGTTCAGACGTGGCATTAATAGTTTATTTCTGTGCTTTCATTTTTTAACTCCAATCCTCAGATAATTCTTATCCGTTAATTTTGTAGAATATAGTGAAATGAAGCTTTTTTCTGGTCATATAGAGTCTTGTATAGAGAACTTAACCAGGGATTTGATGGGTTTTTTATTGAAAAGGTTTAACATAATTAATTCACTTTTACGTTTCGAGTATATATAAGAAAATTCCCTTTTTATCGTTAATCTTAAATATTATTATTTTCGATGTTAAAAGAAAGTATTTATTTAAAATGCATTGTTGACTTGTTGTAATTTTTCCTGTGTTGGTATTGTTCCTTAGCTCTTAATTATTTCTTCTCGAGGTCTTGTCATCTTAGAACATTCGCGCCTCTTGTTTTGAGCGTGAAAAATTTTTTTTGCTAAGCAAGGAATCAGGCAGTTGCGGTCCGGATTTCACGGAGACATCAAGGGTTGGTTAAGTTATGCTAGCATTTATCGTGGAACCGGAATAGATGTTTGTGTTTAAGGCTGGTTTTTTAGTTACACGATGCTTCTGAATTATTGTTTTTCCTCACCTGCGTACGTTATGAGTTGTTCTTTTGCAGCTAAAAAATGACGCTTTATTGCGAGCCAATGTTGTGATTGGTGAAAGTTTCGTCAAGAGGTAGCCATCAATAGAACGCTGTACGACCGGTAGATTGATCGCAAACTTTGACTATGTCAAAAGTCCAGCTTGCTGGGAATCGACCGTCCATCGTATCAGGTGACTATGAATTTACGATATGAATTCCTTTCAGTCAATAGGAAAATTATCTACATGTTTTTCAGCAACCTCATTCGTTGATTGCGTATATGCTTAAGCTAATTCCTCGTTGAGGTCAAGATTCCGTTTATCCTGTGGTAGTCGGGCGCTTAATTGCCTAGACCTTTTCCAACAATTCTTTTCTTTCGACTAAGATATCCACCCCGACTCAAGTCATTGTTCCTTTGGATCACATGGAAGTAAAATCTTCAAATTGTTCTATTCTACCAGAACTTTTCTTCTGATTAGATGCTTGTTCCAGTCTTGCTTGACGAGTGTGCTCCTTTTTCCAATCTGTTACTTGCTTTTGACTATTAAGTGGTCAATTCAGTTTCCTTTTACTACCGTACCTGGCTTAATTTAATTTTTTTTCTTCATTTATGCTTTTGCTAATTTAAGAATGTATCTTTGTTTTTCTTTTTTATTTTTCTTTTGTTTTTCAGGTAAATCATTTACGCCCTTCATGTGTACTCCGGTCTAGAAGGCTTGTCGGATGATTGTTTTCCCTTCCAACTGTTTGTGGATGTGGATGTATCTTTTTCAATATTTGTTTTAGTGTTGTCTTACGTGTGCGCTTTGCTCCGTCTTCCATTGTCGTTAGTCCAGAAGGGGTAAGATTTCTGTGTTGCTGTATCCTTTTCTTTACGTTGTATTTTGTTTTGTATTTTTTTTTTTTACTTTATTGGCATTTTTTTTATTGTTTCCTGTTTTTTTTTGTTTTTTGTTTTTTTGTTTTTTGTTCTTTTTGAAAGCTGTGGATAATTCCCCTTTGGTGGTATCCTAGCTCAGATTGCTTATCAGACGTTGGTCCGTTACGTCAATGGCTCGTGCAAAGAATTCGTGCAACAACGTTAACCTCAGCTTCCAATTACTTTCAGTTGCGTGTTGTCTTCACTCTACATATCAAGATCTGGAGACCACAACCTTGATCCTTATTAGAGCTAATCTACTGTTTACTGACTGACTTTTATTTTTTTTTTGTGATTTTATTCTTTCTTAATTGTAAAGACCATATTAATAAAAATTCCATATTGTAAAGACCACATTAAGTAATAAAAATATAACTTTAAGAACTTCCATTTTTTAATTCCAAGTAAAATTGCGATTTGGGAACTACTCCATTTCATGAAGATAAACCTTCACTGTTGGATCGTCTGACGCCCAAGTTTGCCCGAGTGACGGTTAAACTGCGCCATCGTTAGTATCCGTGCTGCATCCAGTAGCAGGAGTCGTCTATTCATTGCTGTTTAAACCCTGTTTTCCGCATTTATTCCTTTTTCCTCTATATACTTAAAATAGGAAAATGTAATAAAGGATCTATTTTGCTTGGAGTTAGCGTCCGTTTTCATATACTATTTACTTTAATTTTATATATGGAAATTCTCTTAATATAAAAGAAACGAGTATAGTTTTTGGAAATTTAAATAAAGAATAGTTTGCCTTTTATTGTCGGGTTCGGGAATATAAGATTTGAAAGTCTTTGAAGGTGGCGTTTAAAGAAATCCTTATCATGAGCATATTAGTGGGTAAATCCCTAATTGAGTTTTATTAATCTTAATCCTTCCTATCCCTCGGATCGTTAGAAGATTGTGCGTGCCGTCATTTGGCACCTAACAGTATATATGTTTGTCTACGTATTTCTCAGAAATTAGAAATCGAATTGCAGTAATTCTTTTTTTTTAGATTACGTATCTTTCAACTTAGGGAATAGTTCAAGATTTTTCAAAATCGGTTCAGTAGTTTTCAAGATATGGACTGGATATAACTAGTCGACAGTGAAAGTTTCATCAAAGTCGGTTTTTTTATACTCTGATTAATCTTCTTCTATTTCTTATGGAATTATTTTCTCAGATATATAAATTACAATGTGTACATCAATAACAATAACAAAAAACCGTTAAATTTTTCAAACAATAAAATTAATAATACGAAAACAAGTCAATCGATAACTTATAATAAATAAATATACCCAAATTGAGGGAAAAAACTGTTGAATAAATATAACAGAATTAAGTGCACCCCAAGACTAATTTCTCTATCAAAATCAGAAATGAAAATCTAATCAATAACAGTAGAAAAAGAAAAAAGAAAAAAAAACGCGCATTGATGACCATTTGCTCTGCCATATCCAGAATCCAACATCATAGCAGGAATGTAACCTTTCAACACGCTTAAAGAGAAAATGAAAAAATTAATAAAGCTTTCGAAAAGAAAAAGAATTAAACTAAATGCTAATTTAAAACGGAATACAAGTGGGATTAGTATCAACTAGGGCAAAGTAGAAAAAACGATGGGCAGTGACATCGACTGGAAGTCCGCCAATTTTGATCCCACTGTGATTCAGGAAAAGCGCACAATTTATATCCATTTCGACTGTGATTACTGCAATTTGAAGCCTAACAATCAGTCAAATATGTGTTAAATGAAAATATAAGGAATAACAAACAAAATCATTGTGTATTGAGTTGTAACGTATTCCCACTGTTTGATCCCATTGTGAATCAGGAATACGTTACAACTCAATACACATAATAAATTTATTTGTTTTTCCTCATATTTTCAACTAAACACATATTTGACTGGTTGTTGCGCACCAAATTGCAGTAATCACAGTCGAAATGGACAGAAATTGTGCGCTTTTCCTGATTCACAGTGGGATCAAAAATACCAGACTTCCAATCGATGTCACTGCCCATCCTTTTATCTACTTTGCCCTAGTCTCAACTAGTGAGTACTCAGTTCTTCCGAAAGTTGTTCTCGGTGAAGTGTATTGCGCATGCGACATGCATAAATTAGGATAATCCTTAATACTGAAAAAGTTGAGTCCCTCACGACTTTGGATAGACAACCAATCAGCTATTCCGCCCTGATTGACTGGATTACAGCACGTGTCTGACACACACCATGCCAGTGATTGGCTTAAATAATACGGACCCTGCTTTTAACATTTTGCTTGTTGGAATCCTATAAGATTCTTTACTGAATGATGGATGCAGCGCGTCAAATGTACATCTAAAGATCTCGAAGTTATTTGTGGAAAAAGAGGTAATGGAGTGCGCCGTTGATTTTCATCACGCTAAGTCACACGTCAGTGAAGTATGGTATTCGTTTCATAGACGCAAATAAAATTCTAATGAAACGGTTACTAAACAGGACATTCAAAAATATTTGAAGATTCTACAAGTGAATAATAGTGGAGATAAAGTTACATTACAAAAAAGGCTAAATTTTTACATGAATAATCTATTGGCGACTTCAGATATGTACAAAATGGCGAATGAAATGGGAAAGAGCATGCTTTTATCATTGTCAGCGAAAATGTTTATCATTGTTAGTATTAGGTCTCAACAATGATGCTTCCCCATTTTATCCGCCATTTTGTAGGCAGGTGAAGTCGACAATACATATAAAAGGCAATGTAAGTATGTTTGTCCGGTTTTAAAAGGCAACTTACACGTAAGATATTAAGTGAAAATTTAACACACAGCCATGTAATAGTACTACAATGATGGAAAAAAACTATAACTGGAGATAAATCTCTTAAAAACGTAGAAATTAATAATCTTTATGTCTGTATATATGAAATAGGCTTGGTTTATATTTGTTTCCTTGCATGTGTGAACAATCAGCCAGTGGTGTCTGCGTGAACAATGGTTGATGAAATTAATACATGCCATAGCCGCCCTGGCACTGAAAAGTCAACTGACCATTTTAGTCCAAGCAACAATGTAATAATCATTGTTTCCATCTTGGATTTTAGCAATCAGTATTTTTTCGTTTGTTAGAAACTATGAAGGTTCGACTAAGAAGATGGGGTGACTTTTCCGTGCCAGGGCCTGTAGTTTTCGTCAGGTACGATGCTTGCCTTAATGATTCACGTTTTAGGGGAGATAGTTATAAAAAGAAATAAATAAATATATAAAAAATCATTATTATTTCTTTTTTAAAAAAAAATCTTTGGAGAGATGTAAGAAATTATTCTAATACAAATAAGAGAATACAACTTCTAGGCGTGCAGCTGCTCAAGTTTTTGCGGAAAATGTGTAGCTACTAAAAATGAGCTAATAACTGCAGAAAATTTATTTTTCATATGGCTTTTGCAATTTAGTAAATTCCTTTAGAGAAGTTATAGATTAAGTTTATCTAAACATATTAGAAAATTCTAAAGATCTCAATTGATTGTGTGAGACACCAATCCTTGCTGCTAAAACTGATACTATAAATATAAACACCCATATTCAGGATATGATTCCACGCTCTATGACTGAATACCACTCTATTCACCCCATTAGAAATGACAACAAACCGGAAACTCTTCACTTGGATCCTAGGAAACTTCCTGTTGTCATGTTTCTATGGCTTTTGTTGTGAGTGTTTGCTTGCTACTGAAGATAATGAATATTGCAAAGGCCTTTTATCAATAGAATCTTTTAAATTATAATAAAGATGCGGGTGCATATAAATCTGAACTTTAATTCAACCTGAAAATTATTGGGTTCCCATTGCTTTGATCTCTATGGCGAGCTCCGCGGCCACCTTCCGCGGATCGCCACCAGCTGGCGGTGAAGCCGACCTTCACCAAACGACCACCAGAGGCCACTCCGAAAAACCCGCGTGGCACTCTGGGAAAGGACCAGAACGAAGGGAGATCGATCACAGCAACCAGACAGACTCTCACTGATCGCCTAGCCGTCAACATCACCGATCTCCAGCAGCAGGAACGAACTCTAGTACATTTTTCTATAATTTCTTATGTAAATAATATAATTATGTAGCATACAATTCAGTTTTAATTAAATCACCGTCCTACAAAACTAAGTGTAATTAAATGGAGTCAGATACGAACACGTTACAACTGGCAATGCTACAATCTCGAAAAATCAATCGATCACTTGAAATGTTTTTTTTATTTTTGTTGTTATTGATGTTAATTTTAACAAACGAAACCTCGAATATAGAAATTTGATGCTTAACAGAAAAGAAAAAAGAAAAACCAAATTCCTTAAATAAATATTTATTGACAACAATATCGGCTTCAATTACTTGTTGAAGGGCGATTCAGCGACAGTCGAGCAGAATTTAGTGCCCAGAGTCAAGACAGTTTATTCAAGAAATGGGGATGATAACTTTTCGATTATATATATATTTTTTAATTTCAGTTAATTATTTGTTTTTTATTTCAATTTGTTTCCCCAGCTCGCGTTTCGTTACCAAGCTCTCCGTCTTCAAATCTGTCTTTGTCCCCATTCTCACCTATGGTCATGAGGCTTGGGTAATGACCGAAAGAGTGCGATCGCGGGTACAAGCGGCCGAAATGAGATTTCGGAGAGGTTTCACAGGTGTTACCCTACTAGATAGAGTGTACAGCAGCACAATAAGGGAATCTTTAGGTGTTGAGCCGCTACTTCTCCGCATTGAGAGATCTCAGTTGCGCTGGTATGGCCACGTGATACGGATGCCGCAGACTAGTCTTCCTAGGCAGTTGTTATTTTCCAAGCCGGTGGGTAAGAGACCAAGGGGTCGGCCTAGAACCAGGTGGATAGACTACATGGAGAATCGGGGTTTGAGTCGCTTGGATATCACCAGGGAGGACATGCGCCTGATGGCGGAAGATCGCGATCGATGGAGATCCTCCATAGGGCTGCTGCCCCCGCGACCCTAACGGATAAGCGGGTTTGAAAAGTAAGTAAGTTCAATTTGTTTCATCATTTGTTGATTTAAAGTTTTCATTATTTATTTAAAAAAAATTGCTTCAGCTAACTCTGGTGCAAAGCTAACCAAGAAAGGCCAACCCCCATTTCTTGAATAAACTGCCCGAATCGCGGCTCTAGAAAGATACGCTCGATTGTAGACTAGCATAATTATTAAGATTTTATAATCTTAGCTTTAATCATTAAGAGGACGGATAAGATGATAAGTTTAAGACTTCAAATCACATCTCGCAATGACGAAAACTAAACACTTTAATAGTTTAATATGTGAGCGAGAAGAGAAGTCGTAAGTTGCCACAACCACCGTTCCCCATGTTGCTTGTGCTATCGTCGCCGCCGACGGGGAAGAAGTGAGCGATAAAAAAATATCGTAGTATATTTATTTATTTAATAGAAATAATAATCTAACAAACAAAATGAATTTCGATGCTTATTTATCGTGCGGTATTTAATTATTTTATATAATTATAAGATAACGAACGAAGTTCGTTCATTTATCCAGCTGTTTGACGAGATTCATCTTTAAATTAAAAACTCCCCGATAAATTTAATTAGTATTAACAATGAACAAAAAATGATGATGCAATGACAGGACAAAGGTAATGCAGGATTTATGAAGTTATACGCGTCACCCTTGAGCTCCCTAAAAACGTACAGACGACTGGCGAAAATTTGTGTGTTTGGAAAGAAAAGAGAAAGGAGTATTGATAAGAGAAATTTGGCAACAGAAAGATAAAAAGCTATCCCTGCGTTGGAAACTTATGAAAAACAGAAGCTTGGTCTAGAGCAGGAGAGTATTAGCTTCTGCGTCAACGGAAAAGGAAATTTTTAAAGATAGGTTTAGAATATCCGGTCAGAGAAGACAAAAAATTATCTGGGCGTCAAAAACAGCAGCTTCATCTGTAGAGAAATTGTAGAATTACTGTAAACTATTTTATTATTAGGACTGATAGGTACTTGTGTTTTCACAATGTGCGTCCGTCCGTCTGTCCATCTGTCTGTACGTTGGTGCTCTAGCCTTCGAAAGCTTCCGAATTTTCGACTTCCGTTTTCGCAATTCGACAACTTAAGGAAATCGGAAGACTGAGTTCGTTGGTGGAAAAAATCGGTGAACTACTTCCGGTTCAAAAGGTCAAAAATAATATAAGGTACCACGTTGTTCACTATACAATTCCATGTATAAATGGCCTGTGCATTGCTAAATGCTGTTCTCCCTTTAAGATTCTATAGCTAAAACAGAGAAAAGGCTTGTGAATTAAGTGAAGACACGTGATCGTCTTCCTTGATGGTCAATATCAGTCAGAACTGGTTCAAGGGTATGTGGTTAAAATGGTACAATTATGGTCCATTGGAAACTTTCAATGTTAAGATATGGCATGTATTATATAAAACAGCTTGAAATAACATGTCATGATTGAATATTAACGTAAAATTAACAT
>JAHWFO010051202.1:0-13698 GCA_023313115.1 Rhysida immarginata | reverse complement strand
TTGAACACTAAAAATTATTTGCTTTGTCATAAATAATAAAAATTATTTAAAAAATTATTTTTTAATTAAGAAACTAATTTTTGTTTTTCAAAGTTTTAAGTTTTTTTATAATATTTTTATTCGGTTGAGGATTGAAAAATAAAATTTTTTGGTTGATAAAATACGTTTATCTCAACGTCTAATTAATTTTTAATAAAAAAAATGGTATTTAATATAATAATTTAATTACTATAAGCCAAAAACTTGGTTATAGAAGCTATTAATTAATAGTAAAATTATAAAAAATAATTTTATTTATCATTTTCAGTACCATTAAAAGCTATTCTCTTAAACATTCTATAGTGTTTAACAGCACAATAGCAGCGCCTCTTGTGACAATCTGAAATAACTGTCCTCAGAAAAACGGGACCATTTTTTTGAATAGGAATGCGCGAAGTGGACAGGCTGTCTCTAATCATGTAGGCTGTGTCTCTACACATCTTCGAGCAGAAAAATAGAAGAGAGGAGAGGATTAAGAAGAGTTGAATACAATGGCTGCAAATTCTCAATGCACGCTGCAAAATGAACATACACATTTGTTTTAATTTTTTTTTGGTATCTGCATACTAAAAATAAACAGTTATTAAAAAAAAAATAGAAAATTGTCTGACTAAGCTTCTTTTCGAAAATTTTCGTAAAGACTCAAGGATTTCAGGCCTGGTAATCTAATATGTGGGTCATTTATTTATTTGTGATTAATTTATTAAAAGAAATTAAAAAAAGCAAAAAAAGAAAAAAACAAATTTTAAAAATAGAAGATCGTTTAGTTTGAATAAACTTCGTATTTAATTTTTTTGTTTAATTGCTGTATTTAAAAGTGACAAATTGTAATTAATTTTTTGAAATTCCTCTTTTTAAAGTGTTTTTTTTTTCAAATTGTTGTAAATTTAAGTGATTTAATGTTTTATTGCTGTAATTTAAAATAATTAAATGTATTTTTATTTTTTTTAAAAAACGAATTACGATTGGAATAAAATAATAAATAAGAGAAATAAATTCCACGATCTGGATCTAAATTGAAAAATAACTTCGGGATCTAATTTTTTTTTATTAGTTTTGTTTTTTATAAATGTACGAAACCTATTATAAATTAATTTAGCGTATTAGTATTTGTCATTATTTTTTATTCTTATTCTCTATTAAAACCTAGTGAGAATTCAAATTGTTAGAATGAAGTAGTTGAATTTTTATTAGGTTTGGCTGAGATTGAAAAACTAAAATCAAAATCCACAATGCTGGATGTTCGGCAATCATTGCCTCAATCAGTGCATTTTGCTGAGGATTTAAATTCAGTGATAATTTCCATGCCAGAAGAAAACGCCCGTGTTTATTTGCTGATTATATTTCCCAAAAAATAATTTTACTTCATGATTGCTTAAATTGGAGAAATATGTTTCCCAAGGATAATAAAGAACTATCTCATGAGAATCAAATTTTTTTGCTGTTGAAAAAATTATAAGGGAGATTCAGGAAATGTTCATTCTTTAACTGTGCCTGCTGATGATTGGGTTTCTTTTCTATTGACATGTGAAAAATTTACTGAGGAAATAATTCCTCATTTGTTACATTTGCCTGGGTTAAAACAAGGCTGGTAGAATATTTTTTCAATTATGCATCAAATAGCTGGTTCACAGGGTGTAAGGAACAGTTGAAGAATGCTGTAGAATTGTTTGCCAGGAGCTGTGGACACAACTATAAAAAGAAGAATAACTCCGAAAACACTATTCCAGATAATAATTTTTAAAATTTATTACGTGGAATAGTGTTATTGGAGTTATTCTTCTTTGTATTGTTTGTTATAATTAAGGCATCTTATACGTATAGTCAAATGGCAAAATAAAAATAAAAATTATAGAGAAGCAAGAGGAAAAAAGCGAAAATTGTGTAATACTTTAATTGTGAGCCATGTGTAATACTTTATTATATTTTGTAAATGAGATGAGGAACCTCATATTTATTATTTCAACAGATATTATATACTGATTTCCTTGTAAGGAGTAAGTATAAAACAAAACATTCACTACAACTACAAAGTAAAAATATCAAAATTACTTTACTTATATACAGCAAATAAAAATTCATCACTTTTAAGGCCATGTTTACATTGCATTAATTTGATAAATTAAATAAAAGCCTTCATAATAAGTTCTTGGTTAACAATTATTTAAAATACGATTTTCTTTTACTGTACTGGAGTTATTAAAATATTTAATGGTAGTTATTTGTATATAAATTACAGGATAGTCGGAATAAAATCAATATTTATATCCAAACTTTTGTGTTAGGTGTTTTAAAATTTTTGATGCTTTACATTTTTTTTTACTTTCACAAAACTAATAGTTATTGTTAGTTCACTACTTTTGGAACAATTTAAGATCAAATTTCACCTTTACTTGTAATTTAAAAGTGAAATATGAATCCACGAACTTAGGTGTTTTTCCGTAGACTTCCATGCTATTTTTTATTATGATCCTGACGGCCGCTTGGTAGGGTATGAATCGCAATCACATGACCGGTTTCCTTTTCTCCCATAGAGAATCGGAGAAACGTCGCATCTGTGTATTTTTAATCTGTGTAAATACTAAATTCTTCACTGCTGCTTATTGTACAAGTCAAAAAGAAAATTTTAAATCACATATACTTAAGATTTGACTTATACTTAAGATTATAGACTTTTTACAAGTTTTTAGAACACCCAAAAACCCTAATGACTTAAAAAAAAATTGATGAATGATGACAATTAAATTCCATAAACCTCAGCAGATATTTTTTAATAGGCTAAAGGTGAGATGCTTATTATAGGTTAATTAATTAAATCCACAGGAAAGCTTATCATTTCATCAATAAAATATATTGAAAGTTTAAAATATCAGACTTGGATTATGTCCATTATATTAAATCCATGTAATAATCCATTACATTAAAATGCTCATAATAAGAATCTTGCAAAAGCATATGGAAATAATAACAATGTTATATACCATCTATATATATAACTAGCAGAGAACCCAGCGTTGCCCGGGATAATTACGCTTGTAGATAAACAGAACAACCTCAAAAAGCTAAATTAAACCTCCAAATTGGTTAAATAATAACTCAATCACTACAATATAGAGCGAAGGGACTATA
Source organism: Rhysida immarginata (assembly GCA_023313115.1). Taxonomy (NCBI): domain Eukaryota; kingdom Metazoa; phylum Arthropoda; class Chilopoda; order Scolopendromorpha; family Scolopendridae; genus Rhysida; species Rhysida immarginata. The sequence continues at coordinate 10,530 of JAHWFO010051202.1, read as the reverse complement.
TATATAAAGAAGGATGTTTATTTGTTTGTTTGTGGGCTTGTAATAATATCTGTAAATATCTGTAATAAACTTAATTTGTAACATTGATGATTTTGCTAAGCATTTGAATAGTTTCTATCCCACAGTACAGTTCACGTTTGAGGTTGAAGCAAATTGTCAACTTCCTTTCCTTGATATTATGATCAAAAGTAACACGGATTCTTTGTCCTTTAACGTGTTTAGAAAACCTTCTAATGGAATGAATTACATTCCGATTGATTCCAATCACCCTTGGAATCAGAAGCTCTCTAGTTTCATTTTTATGATTGATAGAGCTAGTAACCTTCCCAGTAGTGCAACTAATTTCACTAAAGAAGTTGGTTTAAATAAAAAGATAGCTGTAAAAAATGGATACAGCTCCAGAACCATTTCGGATCTAGTTAGGAAAAGAAAGTATAAAAAGTTTTTCACAGATATTTCCACCTTGAACAGTACAAAGGACAAGGCAAAGAACTGTTTCAGTACGATATAACCATGCCCTGATAAAAGGCCTTAACTCGATTTTCAAACCATTCCATATCTCTTTAGGTTTTAGCAACCCCAACCAGTTGAGACATTTTCTTATCAATCCTAAGGACCACATTCCACATCTACAGAAATCCGGGATCTACGAGGCCAGGTGCTCGCAATGCCCTATGGTGTACAAGGGACAGACTTCTAGGAACTTAGCCATCAGATTCAAGAAGCATATGCGGCATAGACGTTTTGGCAGAAGCAACCAGTCCGCATTAGCCAAGCACTCTCTGGACACGGGACATGATTTTTCATTAGAGAATTTAAAACTTGTACAATCAGTCAATAAAAAGCACCTACTAGATGCTTTTGAAAGCCTTGCCATAAACAAAACCGACAAAAACTGGTTATTAAATCTCGATAAGGGCCCCACTGGTGACTCTGCATCGATTCAGTGGGTGACTCAGCTTCCCTATCGATAAATTGCCACTTTCTACAATTCTCTTGATTGGTTGTTCTCCATTTTTGTTCACTATATAAGGCTCATTATACATTCCCAAGTTAGTTATCATATCTACTCTCTTTTCAGGTATCATTTCATTACTCTCATTTCACGGTGCGCCCTTTTCGGGGCGATATTCACCTTCTGTTATGTCTTATGTGCTGGTCCCTGGCGTTGGAATTAATATTCCCGTAAACCAGTACATCAAGACGCTCATTATCCTTCTGGGTCCCTGACGTTGGAATAAATTCCTCGCAAACCTAACTAATGACTTTTCGTATCATCTCTTATTATTCTAATCATTCACGAGTGGGTCCCTGGCATAGAATTAACTTTCTCGCAAACCTGACTTGTTTTCTTTTATCCTTAAAGCTAGGTGCGTCCTTCTTAGGACAGCTTCTTTAGCACATACCTCCCCCCTGGTTCTATACAATAATATTTTAGGATTATGATGGCTTCGTCCAGAGTAACCATGTTGGAGTCAGCTAATGTGCCATTGCTAGTGGCAGATGGTAAAACTGTGTCCTGCGAAAAAGCCTACCAGGATGCATGGTTGGATGCTAGGTTTGCTGCTTTTGACCTAGTGTTCAACGAAATGTTAGAAGCTCTCCGGGATGAAATAAATGCTAAGTATAGGGCACTGGAAAAAAAAGTCGAATCCCTACATAAAAGTTTTGAAGAGAAGTTCGAAGGTATCAACAAGGAAATTAAGGACTCTCGTAGAGATGTCATTGAAATGATAAGCGAACTGAAGGAAGCCTTTGGAAAATGCTCCGGGACGCGTATATTCGAAACGCACGAGGTGCAGACCATCATTCGCTGTCTAGTGGCAATAAACATAACCTTACGCCCTCCAGGATTCCAACTTGTTTATTAGTCCAACTAGATTACACTGGCACTGTTGTATTTTTTATTTTTTATTTATTTTTTTTTTCTCGGAGTGAATTTTTTTTTAAAGACTGGGGGGCTGCGCCCCCCAGATCCCCCCTCTAACGGACTGATATATACCCCAACCTAGTTGGTTACAGGGGGCAGTTGGTTTCCCCCCCCCCCCCGGCCGGTTACAGGTTTCGCGACAATTCAATTGGCACTGGACATTCAACTCTACATCGTTTATCGTCACTAGAGGGCGAATGATGGTCTGCACCTCGTGCGTTTCGAATATACGCCTCCGGGACTCCGAAGGCAGGTAACTCCAAGGAAGATACACCTATTGATAACAGCAAGGTAAGTAATGTTTTTAATAATATTGCCTGTGCTAAAAGTTTAGAGTTATGGATATAATTGAAAATAGTGACTGCTTGACAAACGGTGGCTATAAGAGAAGTCACTCTGATGGAACCGATGAAGAAGTGGATAGCAGTCCCTGGATTGGTGTTGCTAATAAAAATGCTACGTGGCTATTGTGTGTACTGTAAGGATCGAATGGCTTCAAATGCTGCAAGATGTGCGACTGGGGGCGCTGCGATCATCATTAAGAAGGGAATTCAGCACCAAGAATTAGTATCCAAGTCTTAGGCAGGTATGAAATCGGCCTCCATCATTATCAATGACGTCTCCTGTGGTGAAGTTCGTGGCGCTCTACAATTCACCTAAACATTATCTTGACATTTGCGAGCTTGATGAACTATTCAGTGGTGACACTCCAGTCGTCCTGGCTGGTGATCTAAATGCCAAACGCCCAAGCTGGAACTCCAGAACACAGAATTACAATGGCATGATTCTCTATAGGTACATACAAGGTAGGTACATGATATCATCGCTGCTGGACCTGTGGAGGACACCTACTACTGCGACCACTCCCCTAGTAGTGACGTTTTGGACATCTCACTCTTGAAGGGTTTCTTCAAACCATACAATATCTTCACGATTGTTGACCTTTCTTCTGACCACAAGCCTGTGGCGTTCAACTTTGACAATGTTGACATAAATTTCCGAGAGGAACTCGTACATCATCAAGACTGGAAGCTCTACAAAGATATTCTTAAGGACTATGGCTACCATCCCGACGTTGCTTACTGTACAGATGACATCGATCAACTTATTGATGACATCACCAGATGTATTAACAGTGCCATAGAAGCTAGTAAGTATCCATCAGAGTATAAACCTTCTCATCGAATCCAACTCACTCCTGGAATCCAACACCTAATTGCTGAAAGAAACAGGACCCGTAGACTATGGCAACGCTATCGTGAACCTTGGCTCAAAACCAAGTACAACAGGTTAATGCGAAGAGTTCAAGAGGAGATAAAAGAGCTTCGCAACGCTACATGAAATGAAAAAATCAAAAGCTTGACAGCTCGCGACAATTCCATTTGGAGTATGGAAGCTTTACAGAAGAAGAAGAATGTTACGCTTCCTCCACTCCGTACACCACAAGGTGACTATGTGCAAACTGATCAGGACAAGGCCCAAGTCATTGCAGATTCACTGGAAATGCAGTTTGTTACTCCTACCAACGATAAGCCCGAGAGCCAAATCATGTCTCAGCGTGTGGAAGAAGGTCCATTGTCAATTTTGATGAAGTCCCACAGCATTTAACGAAGAACAGCATCGAGGCTGGAGAGGTCGCCACCATCATAAGTAAACTGAAAAAGAAGAAGGCTCCAGGAAGAGACAAGGTGAGTAATTACGCCCTTATAAATCTCCCGAAAAACTTTATTGACTATCTCACTAATATCCTTAACGTCTGCTGGAAATTTTCTTACTTCCCTGTGGCTTGGAAGCAATCTATTGTGTTGAGTATCCCCAAGCAGGGGCAAAATCCTGCAATTCCTGCGAGTTACCGACCTATTAGCCTGCTATCCACGATGTCCAAAGTGTTGAAGAAAACGATTCTCGTCAGATTCCAAGACCACTGTCTAGCAAATGACCTTTTTCGGGAAGATCAGTTTGGCTTTCGTGCTGCCCATTCTTGTCCAATGCAGACATGGAGGCTCGTTGAAGACCTGAACACACCCCTGAACCTCTTCAGGTACTGTGGGGTGGTATTTCTTGATGTCTTTTGACCAGGTGTGGCATGAGAGCCTTGTCTACAAAATGATCAGAGACGGGTTCCCTGCCGATTTGATTTTGTTGGTGAAATCCTTTCTTGACGGCAGATCCTATCAAGCCGAAGTTGGAAAAAATCTTTCCACGCCCCGTGTTGTAAAGGCCGGTGTCCCTCAGGGTTCTGTCCTCGGGCCTGTGCTATTTAATTACTTTGTACATGATTTCCCGAAACCCGATAATTATAATCTGTATTTTTATGCGGATGATACTGCCATTGTGACATGGGCACACCAGCCGGCTCACGTTATCACTCGGCTGCAGTGCGCCTTGAAGCAGTTCGAAGACTGGTTTAACTACTGGAAGTTGAACCTTAACGTCGGAAAGTGCAAGGCTTTGTACCTCAATAGGAAGCTCAAGCGTCCCCCAGATTCTCTTGTTCTGTTCAATAAGAAACTAGACTGGGTGGACAACTACAAGTATCTGGGAGTTACAATGATATCTAAAACAACTGGATCGCTGACTCACTGAGAGAAAACTGAGGCCGTAATTCTAGGCCTCCTGAAGCTACTAGTCAATGACCTGAAGGGATCGTTTATGAGAAATGAGCGTTTGTCAGGGATTTAATCTTATGGGCGTTTATAAGGAATTATTGTTTTTGAGGTATTTAACCTACCAGTCAATTTATGAGCGTTTATGAGGGATTTAACCTTGCTTTTTAGGCCACCTGACGCTACTAGTCAATGACCTGAAGGGAAAATTTATGACGTATTTTGGCTTCACTTCTCAATGCCAACTGCGGATAGAGTCAGCGATCCAGTTGTTTTAGATATCATTGGGGAGTTATCATTGACTCAAGACTCTCATGGAACCGGCATATATCCTATGCTCTGAACAAAGCGAAGAGGGCTAAGTACAGTATAATAGGTCTCATGGGTCGCAACAGTGCCCTCAGCATTGACAACAAGCTAATTCTGTTCAAATCGATTATCCGAACTATACTCCTCTATGACATGCCTGCGTGGGCGACTATCTGTAAAACCAGATGGAGTGAACTACAGTCATTCTAGAATGTTACCCTGAGGACCATTGCTCAGCTGGACAGAAGGACGGTGAAAAACCAATCCATCCAAATGGATAAACATGGCCCATATCCGAAAGTTTATACAGGATCTCTTTTTGATTATGATACAGAAGATGAAGACTCACGACAATAAACTTGTGAATGAAATACTGAAGAATTCACAATATGAACTGGCATACGAAGTATCGTAAACCGAGGCACGTTCTTGACGTCAATTTTGAAGATATTAGCAACGTCTCTTTCCCGAACTACTGGAAGATGTGATAATCTTCTTTTTCCTTGTGTTTTTTATTTCGTTTGTATTTTGTTTATGACAATCGTCAATCTTATTTTCTTTTTTTGTATAATATGGAAGACCGCTTGGGTTGGTTAGGCTTCTTGACTACCTCAGTGTATTTCATTTGGAGTTTATTCTGGTTGGATGAGCTTTGTGAAAGCGCTGCTTTCGTCCCATCCTAGCAAATGTACACTTCACTGTTCGATTGTCGATTGTCGATTGTCCCAAGTTAGTTCACTCCGTGTTCTCCCTTGGGCTGCTGAACGATGAAAGCAAGGCTTTCAAAAAGCGCTTACAGGTCGTAATTTTCCTTATTCTTTTGTTTTTTGTCTTATTTTTTTGCCTTATTTTTCATTTATTATTTTTTCGTTTCTTGTTTCCTTGTTGTGGTAAAAGAGTATCCTCTAGTTTATTACTTTTTAGAGATGTTGATTATACATGTACTTTTTTCTTTATACATGTATTTTTAAAAAAAAGAAAATCTGTTCTAGTATCCATACAAATGAACATAAGTCAATAAATGAAGCGTGTTACTACGTAGTCTTTCCCTTGAATAATGAGTCGAATACTTTTTGTAGATGAATTTTTGGATTTCATGAGCCACTTTGGAGTTTTTAAATGTACCCCCTTTTCCAATAGAAAAAAGAATTCATTATTTTCCATGACACAGTGGAAGATCTGTACGAATTTCGAATTTACCATTCCACCATCTCAATTTATATGAGATTATATTTGAGCATTCAAAACCAGTAGGTTAAGTTATTTAAGAAAAATTGTAAAAACAATTTACAATAACAATATTAACTTCATGCAAAATTACTTTAGAAAACTTAAAAATTAGCTTTTAGCTACGCTATTCGTAGTTAATTATGATCCCGAATTCATTTAAAGAATTTATTTACAAATAATACATTTTAAAAATATCTCAATAACCTAATTTGATATGTTTAAATGTAATCAAAAATATGAAATTTTTAACACAAATAAGACTTTACCAAAAAGGTTGTACTTTTCAAGATTTAACCTACATTTTCTTTATCTTTTCAAGATTTCATACTTTTTTCTGACGATAAAATAACATATTCATCTGAAAAAACGAGGTGTATTCACAATTAAAAACCATTATAGACTTAGAATAATCACTTTAAAAGCAGCTACAAAATGTTAGGAATTAAATTAAGTTAATTGGGATAAATGTAAATTTATATTTTGTAAAAAATATGCTTTAATGAAATTTGGGTTTAATTAATTAACTTCGAATAAAATCAAACATAGTCATTCCGCAATGGATTAACGTTTTTCGCTTGGCGATATTCGCAACTGTTTATCGATTACGCTTTCCTGGTCCGCTGCCAAGTTGGTAGATTTTCTACTACATGTGGTAGGAAAATAAATCAAAATGAAATGTTTGTAGTTCATAATAGATCAAAATTATAAATCCTGCAGGCTTTGCGTGATTTGCATTAAAATACTTTTGCTTTACTCTCATTTTTCTTTACTTCCCTCGCCAATAACTCTTTTAACTTTCACTCTGGGTCATTTGAGAAAGAGATGAATATCGTTTTTTTTTCTTCCTACGTATATCTCTTTGTGGCCTCAAGGATTAATGAAACATTTTCTTTAATCATACCATTGAATGGTAATTAAAAATTCTGTTGGAGGTGGGACTTTTAAGGAATATTATGCACAAAAAAGCAGAATGCACAGAAAAATTATTAAGAAGCGGAAGACTGGAGCTACTTATTGTTTTTACAATGTCCGTCCCCTTCATAATTTCCGCTTTTTTTGAGGTAGAAGGTTGAAATTCGGAAAGTAGCTTACTATAGGCATGTGCACCTTCACTAGTTTGGTTTTGATTGGCCCACTGGGGTCAGAGTTTCAGGGGCGGAAATTAGAAGGAACCAAAAGGTCTACGCGTATTTATGCATATAAAGGAATGAAATTCGGTATGCAGATTCCTCTAAGCAAGATCAACATCACTATAAAGTTTGGGCCAAATTGTCCCGATAGGGTCGGAATTGTGGGTGTGCCAATCACTTGGTCTTTAGACGCTTTGGCAACACATAGGGTGCGATATATCATTCGATCGAAAATGATGAGAAGGGAAAGAAAATAGGGTTCTTTTATATTTTCTAAATAAAAGGTTCGAGAAAGTAGAAAAACAACTCATGGTAGATTAGTGGTAGATTAATAAGATTGAACGATTGAAAGGAATAACTTATTCCGAATAAGCTTCGATTATACTAGAATGCTTGCAAGGTATGAAGGTGTAAGCATGATTTTAGATCAATGGGATGAGCTTGTTCTATTGTTTCAAGTGTCGTCCAGTCACGATAAAAATTTTACAGCTGATCAGCTGCTGAAGTTATCTTACCAATAAGTTATCTTACGTGACCGTTCCTGCTTACCGAGCATGCTTGACTTTTCTAAAATTTGTTTTGAAAAAAGTATGTAATGTAAATCTTTTGATATTTTACACAAGTCTATTGAAAATGGTGGTTTTAGCATCCAAACTGGAAGGCCTGTCAGACAAGGTTTTGATGAGTTTGGATTTTCAAAATTATTTGATGCATTCTTCATCCCATGTATTTTGGATATGATTTTGAGTTAATAAGCAAAAAACTTCCACTCCATGAAAGTTCCGATGTCTGGGAACGATGCAAGCAATTCTTAATAACAGACTTCCCAACAATCTGTATTTATTAGAACAAGGAAATGTTTTTCATCCCAAAACAACAACCTCTCAAAACAAACCAAAAGTAGCACCAATTGTCACAGAATTGCTTCACCGTTTTCCAGTGTGTGCTTGACGATATTGATAGTGAATGGGAAGCACTTTCAAACAAACGGTGGCAATCCACATCTTCAACAGCAGCTTTTTGGACTGAGGTTAGCAAAGACAAACATGCAGCAGGAAATGCACGATTTGTTAACATTTTTAATTTGGCAAAAGCATTTTTGTCTTTGCCAATATCGAATGCCATCGTTGAAAGAACATTCTCTCATTTTTTAATACATGTAATTAAAAATAAATAGAGAAAAATAGTAAAGAAAATTCCACGACCTGGACTCAAACCAGGAACCTTCGGGTTACCGTCCCGATGCTCTAACCACTAAGCCACCGTGGACATGGAAGCTAACGCTGTTTCTTTATTACCTTTCTCTATTTATTCATCAATATCGGAGGTAATGGCGTGAAAAAATCCTCCAAAGACCATTTTCCAATTATAATTAAAAATAAGTTACGAAATAAACTGTCATTAGATGTAGCCCAAGCAATTATGCAAGTGAAATATCCTTTACTTGTTACCAAAAGTACCTGTGCGAATTTTACAGTGACAGAGAAAATGTTAAATTTGTTCACACAGAAAATGCATGATCACATTATTATGGAGACAAGTACAAATAACAGTTTGCATGATATTGTAAATGAAGTGTTACTTATTCAATAAAGTTGTTCCAATAAAAGAACTGAATTTGTTTGAATTTTTTTTGAATAAAAATATGATTTTAAATGCACGTACTGTGTGTAGTAGGAAAACGTGGTAGAAAAAAAAGTAATAATAGATTGTGGTAGGAAAAGGACCCGGATGTTGTAGGACATCTGGTGGAAGACTTTGCAACACTGCTGGGGAGCCACTTGGATTTTAAGCGTGTGTGGGCGTTCGCGCTAGGCTGTCGCAGAGGCCGACTTCCTAGATTCCTGGGTATATTAATGTTTGAACATACATTATTATGTACTGTTTTATAGCAAACAATATGCATAAAATTATCCAAAAATTATACTATGGGCCTTTGTTGTAAATTAGGGATTTTATAAAGTGATTCATCACTGTATCTCGTTTGCAGATATATGTGACATTCAAAACTCGCATAACATTAAAGGCTGAGCTATCTGTTAACACAGAATTTATGCACCAACTTACAAAACAATGACTGTTCTTAGCATTCCTTCTATTTGCCAGAATATCTACAAAAAAAAAACAACAACAAAACGAAGAAGTGTGGAATGAAGCGTGCCTAGTACAATCCTTCTTAATAAAATTAAGACAAAAAGCAAAAGCGCATGTTTGCCAGTAATAGATGAAAAAAAAATTAAACATTAGGAGAATCTAAAAATATTAAGGGATTGACAACTTCTAAGCCTTGTAAACGTAAAAATATGATCACTACGTTGCTTTTCAGGCATCTTTATGTGAAAATACCCCACAAACACTGGCTGAAGACTTAAATAGTGTGATTCAATTGATGAGGAACTGCATACACGAATTCTAACTAAACTTCTTCTAGGACGAAAAGCATCTATCTATATATATAAAGAAGGATGTTAGTGTGGGTGGGTGGGTCTGTTTGTATGTTTTTTATACAAATCTACAGTTTTATTCCGATCTTGATGAAATTTCGCATACTTGACCTTCGAAGCATGAGGAAGGTCACTGTCTACCTCAGATTTCGGAAAAATAATAAATATCGATAAAAAATCGATATTCATGGTTATGGCAAGGCATATTAATGAGAAATATCTCATGACCAACAATGCAAGGCAAAGTTTGTACAACAATAGGTATCAACAATGGTATCAGCACGCAATTCACAAACACACTGCATGAACCAACAATATATATCTCATGACCAACAATGCAAGGCAAAGTTTGTGCAACAATAGGCCCATTGTGTTCGCATCAAAAATGGTATCAACGCGCAATTCACCAATAACAATGAGCACAGAATGATGATGTAATGTTAAAGCAATCTTTCTAAGAATTATAACAATGAACATAAAATGATGATGTAATATGTATAAGTTTCAATTTGTAACAATGCATAGAATTCCTGTTATTCAGGGTTTTCTTAGAAAAGAGAGTTCTTAGTACTTAGCAATTTCTTGAAAATCTTTAAAAATGATGAGTAACTGGAGATAATGGAGAGTTAGCAGACTATTGAGAAAGAGTGGAAAGACGACAGAGGAAGCATTCCTTTAGCTCCGTGATGTATTGAGCAAATGGGAAGCAAGTAAATAGAAGAATCGGCGAGCGCTAGACTGCACAAAGTGACGAATGGCCAAGTTTTGCTTCAACACATCGAGAGAAGAGTGGAAATTGCAACAACACTAAGTATACATCTGAGGTAAGATTACGTGAGTAAGAAATTATTGGAGAGGTCCAGCCATTGTGAGCCTTTTTT
>JAHWFO010051158.1:0-17042 GCA_023313115.1 Rhysida immarginata | reverse complement strand
AATAAATAAATAAATAAATAAATAAATAAATAAATAAATAAATAAATGTTTCAAAATACATGCTACATAATAGCAAGAACAGATGAGATTCCCCCTTCCCTTCATCTGTTCTTGATAATAACCTATAAAATAATAAATGTTGAAATTTATTATTGTTCATTTAATGAAAACTACAAAATTCAGAACATAAATCGTCTGTATGAAAACTTTTTCAACTCAGATAAGCTTTAAGCGTTAAAAACATTACTTATTTAAATTTTAATCAATATCGATCGCACAACCCAAACATAGACCGGAAGTAACTGATCCAGTCAATGCAATGAGAAAGCAACAAAAACAAAAAATCTAATATATAATATAATAATAAACAATAAGTATACAAATTGAAGATTACAGTTGGAAAGCCCAAACGATCATTGTGTTATGAAAAGGAAGTGAAAATATTTTTTCAAAATATCGAATATGGAAATATTCGAACTAGAGTAATCGATATATCGATCTTTGAAAACGGCGAGGTTTAAATCGATGCATATCTCATATTTTATCGATACCTCGATATATCGATTTTTAAGGAAATCACTAGTGTCGGTCCGCTACAGCGTTGCCAGATGTAGTACTCTTGGTACTACCGTAGTACTTTTTTAGTCAAAAAGTTAGGCGTAGTACTATATGTAGTACCTAAGGTTATTGTAGTGCTTTTGTAGTACTTTTTTATTTTTTAAATTTATAGCAGTATTTTTATGATGAATATTCAAAAAAAAAAAAAAAAGCCACGGGTACAATTCAATGTCGAATGATGTAATGCATAGGTCACCTTTGACGTAATGCCACTAAGGAGATGGTATTGAATGGCCTCGCATTGTGAATTGCTTTTTCAGCCCATATGTTGGTATTTTCGAAACCAGCCAACAGTAACTGCCAGCCAATCACAGTGCACGCCCATTCTACCATCCAGACGCACGTGATTAGCAGACTGCAAACAGCAAATTGCACGTCAGTCAATTATTTTTCTTTGGCACGCATTCTCGGTATTACTATTAAGCGAAATTGGATCAGAACTAGAATATCGCAATGAACGATAGTGTCAATACTAAAAGAAAACGTGCTTGTAATTTTAAGGTAGGTTACCGAATTCTCAATCATGCATGTATAATCCAAAACAATTAGTTTGTATTGTAATGTATGTAATTTTGTATTCTAGAAACAATGGGCAAAACAGGGACTTGCTGGGAAATGCACAACATTTCTGCCTTCTAGGAAAATGGTACAAAGACATAATAAAGCCATATACAAATCCGTCAAAAGTTCAAATGTCAATTATGATTCTGATAATGATGAAAATGCTGATGTGTTTAATGATCAATAAATTAATGTTGACAATGTAAAATGCTTCCGATTCATTTTTGTCCTTTTGTAGATAGGAATGTAATGCACGAAAATTTCAGAAATTATATTGTTTCTATAGTGTTCGTTATCAATTGCATGGTTCGCGTTTTTTACATCAAGTTTAATAATTTTTAAAAGTTATCAGAGTTTTTGACCACGTTTTTCATGTTCTGCGTGTCCAAATGTATAAAAAACAACTGCTATTTTTTAAAGAAAAATTCCATGCATGATCCCCATTCTCGTATATTAATTCTCGAATTGTTTAAGTCCACAATTTTTTAAAAACATTTAAACATACAATTCGTTATGTTGATATGTATACATAATTTTCTATACAGTACTAATGTAGTACTTTCGCGTTCTGTGCGTAGTACCAAGTAGTACTTTTTGCTGCCAGGCGTAGTACTTCGGGCTTTAAAAATCTGGCAACGCTGGTCCGCTAAATGAGGTCTGTGACGATAAAGTGAAAATGACTCTCTGAAGATGGTGTCGCAATCAGCCGAACAAATTTCTTGACATAAACTGGTTGCACGTTGGAACCGCTGCGTAAACAAATGCGGCGATTAAGTTGAAAAATGAATCAGGTTTCTAAAATACAATTTTGTTCGTTCTGAATGTTCGAAATTAATTTACGAACCGCAAATTCCGATTCTCCCTCGTACCTTCACGTTTTTAGCAAAAGCTTGAAGTGATACCCTCATATTTGTTTTATATTTTCTTTACATCTCTCCAAAGATTTTAATAAAAAAAGAAATAATAATAAATACAAGATTTTATTTGTTTTTTACTTCCAGCATAGAAATAGCATTATTTCATCGTAGCTGACGAAAAAGACAGGCCTAGGAAGGTTAGATTGTTGGTCGCAAGTCAGGTGATTTTCCCGCGTCTTTTTCGTCGGTACTTAATTTCATCAGCTGATGCAACATACAAACACGACCAGCCGATTGTTGATGCAAACACGAATGATGAAAGGTTGGCACATACAAACATAACCCAAGTCTATTTCATATATGTATATAGATTATTAATTGCTAGGCTTTTGAGAGACTTATCTCCGCTTTTGGATTTCCTCTATCATTGTAGCTGCGTGTTAAATTTCAACTTTGTATCTTACTTCCCAAGTTTCTGTTTTAAAACCGAACAAACAAATACATACAGACGTTGTGCCTTATATGTATAGATTAGACTCTTATTTATAAATTAAAATCGCTCCAATTAAATTCTCATCTACAGATAAAAATCAATCAATAAAAAAAAGGAGGACATCTCATTTAAAATCATGACTTGAGGTTCTTATCTTTCACGCGTTCATTATAAACTCAATTTAATTGGCATCAATATGCTTTGTAATCGACGGAAGAAGCGTACTCTCCAGATGGTCACACCATAACGTATTATTAGGCTATGGTCACACTTTGAATAAATATTTTCGTTCCATGTGTGATATTAACGTATTTTACATGCACGCATTTCATAATGGGACGATGTAATAATAAAACATTCGAATGCAACAAGGTGGGAGCTGAATTTTCAATTAAATAAAAATTTAAAGTAATAAATTAATTTTTTTTATTTCAGTTTTGTAAAGTTGAGAAGGAAACATCTTTGAAATTAAGTTTCTATAAAAAACAAACAAACAAAAAAAAAACAAACTATTTTCGGTTAGGAATAAAATTACCATGAACAATAGCGGCTTCTTAAAAGTGTTTGATAAAATTCCTTTGAGTCATTGAAGAGGACTGCCAATTGATTAGTCATCACTTCAGTTCTGGGAGATGCTTTCGCAGCAGGTGTACTTCGCAACCTGGTCAAATTGAAAGTGCGTTTTTCATGAAAAACAGTTCGCACTTCTCATTTTAATAAGGAAACGTTGAATGAGCTACGATTACGGATCAAAACTCGCAAAAATATTTCTTGTAAAGAAGACTTTTCTAGCGCTTGTAGTTGATGAGAATCAATTCTCACGAACTTCACGGATGCTGCGTTATGATTGGTTGGGATCATTGAACTACGTAAGATTCTCGGGAGATCCGTGAAGCTCGTGAGAAGCTCATGTTACTGAATGTTGCTCCTTCTTCATTTTGAATAAAATTTTAAAATAGGATATTAAAATTTAGATTAAATTTTTTCATTCAATTAATTTAAAAAAAAGTTAATTTCTTTTAAAATTTCAATCAAAACAAATGCTTGAAACTGGTGTGGAAATGGAACGAGGAAGCGTACTATTATCTTTCTCTAAGAAAAAAATAATATTCCTCAGCAGAAGCGGGAATATGATTCAGCAGGCGCGTGCGAGTTGATCACACGATGTTGATATAGATGACGTCACAAGGAAACCTTCTTCAACAACCCCGATTCAGTTATCACGGGTTGCCACGGTAACGGCGATGATAATTGACCTTCTGCATAGATATCCCAGAAGGCGTTGCGAAAGCTTTGTTCAGTACGTCAGTAACAGGAAGATGTCGGAACTAAGAAGGTTGCAGCAGCAGGCCTAAATTCGGATCTATGTTCTTTACCAGTTCAGAGTGTAAATAGCTACGTATAACTACAAACTGTGTTTCAATCTGAAAACAAACAAGGGGAGAGATGGCTAGTGCCAGTCTGGGATCAAGACCGGAATTCATAGTCGGTGGAAAATACCGTTTGGTTAGGAAAATTGGAAGTGGTTCTTTCGGCGACATCTATTTGGGCATCAATGTTACAAATGGCGAGGTAGAACGACGAACAACTCTTGTGGCTTTCTTTTTTTTTTTTTTAATATGCCTACCTATTCCGCCTTAGTTTTCTTGCTACTGTTGTGTTTTAATACGTGCGGAAGAGCTGTTACGAGTGTTAATTTTTAGTATTTTTTAAAGCACATACTTGGCAGTTTTAATTTTCTGTATCGATTTGTTTATATTTTAACTTTTTACCTTTAGTGCTTATGAAAATTTCATTTCAATTTTGCTTGCCATGTTAACCCCGACGGTGTAATAACTCGATATTCTCCTTGCTTTGCTCGATAGGAAGTTGCTGTAAAGTTAGAATCGACGAAAGCACGGCATCCTCAGTTGTTATATGAGAGCAAATTGTACAAAATCCTTCAGGGTGGTGTCGGCATTCCACACATAAGGTACAAAGAAAGGATGTTTTGCATTTAACAAATTAGTACAAATTAAAAAGAAAAAGTCTTTGTAAATTTTCTCTTTTTCTTTTTAATTATTTATACTTACAAAAAAAAATTGAAAACTAAAATATTTGCTTGATCTCTCATCTGATTTCTTTACATTTAAAAAAGAAAAAATTCTCGAAAATCTATAAAAACTTATTTTCCACCTACAACATTCACTAACTTAAACAACAACAATAATAAGACTTATTACCTACTTGTTTGTTTATTTTTTGACAATTCTTAATGGTTGAAAATATGTTTATTTATACTATTGACTCCATAAATTAAAAACAAAAATATTTACGTTTTTTCATAGTACAAATCCATATGGCCTATGGAGATCTTGACTGCACTGCTCTTCTTAGATGAATAGGCAGTAAACGACTCTTGTGCAATAATAACTATAATTAAATATTGAAAATAGTTAAAATATAAATTAAAATAAAACTAGTGGAGAATGTTTGTTACTGTATTGTCAGAATGATGCTAAAAACCAGTTTACTAAAAAGAATACTTGAAATTTGAGATTTAGCTAAAAATTGCTGAGTGCTGGTAAATTTTTCAGAGAAAAATGACATACAGTCGAACCTCGATATCTCGGAAAATTTTTAATTTCCCCTGGATTTTCACTTTAATGTAATTTTCCCTCGTTATCTCAAAACATTTTCTCGGAAAACCTTGCTAACAAGGGGACCACATGGATATCTAATCACGGATTTGGTTGAAATTTTAGGAGGTCAATCTACAATATTAATATACCTTCTGTGTAAAAGGATTTGACTCAATGGCCTTTCGTTTTGAAGAAAAAAAATAAAATATTTTAAGTTTATTATTGTAGTGCCAGATAAACCTAGTGGGAAGAAAAACTTAACAGCGGTGGCACAGTGGTTAATGTCAGGTTCTGTGGATTTACTGGTCCAGGTTTGATTCCTGTAATATTGAGATTTTTTTTCATTTTTATTTTTTTATTTTCATTGTTTTTTGCCATTATTATTCTTTTGCACTTTGCATAATAACATTCACATACATAAGCAAAATTTTTTCAATATTGTCAATATTGAAAAATTTTGTACATTATTTTCACGGATAGTCATTGGCGTGACGATTGCGTATGGCAGGGTTCCCACATTCTGGAAAGTCAGGGAAATGATACGTGGTCAGGGAAGAAAGGCTATTTTCATGCATTTGTCAGGGAAATGAGAGACTTCCTGGGAAAAGTCAGGGAAATAGATTTTACTGGAGACATTAAGTTATTTATCGAATAACTGATTAATTCTATTGATGTTTTCAGTTATGGACCTGGAGGCAAAAATTATTGAACAAGCCTCGTAATACTGATACTAATACTAATTTTATATAATGTGACAACTAATAATAATACTAAAATTGTGTCTCAAAAGCTGTTGTGGAGACATGTTTTTTTAAAAAAAATTACGATTTGGTCAGGGAAATGAGACTGTCGATGTCATGGAAAGTCACGGATAGTCAGGAAAATGAGATATAGATTTTCTGTGGGGACCCTGGTATAGACCATCAACAGTGCAAATAGATCTTTATAGTTTCTCAGTGTTCTCCCCAGAAAATTTTATCAGGTGGGCGGTAAGCTAAAATAACCGGGCGGACAAAAATTAAAAATAAAAACAAATAAAATATTATGCAGTGTTGTGCAGTTTTTCGTGTATTCTTCAGCCGGGCGGACGCCAAAATCAGCCGGGCGGCGCGCCCGTTAAAAAGGGCCTGGGGAGAACCCTGGTTTCTTATTTATTTCACACGCCATGGCAATGACCGTCCATGTAAATATTGTACGACGCATTTTGCATTTTTTTTGACCTGTGACCTTGCTAATGTATGTGAATGTTATTGTGCAAAGTGCAAACAAGAAAAATGGGGAAAAATAATGGAAAAAGATGTAAAAAAAATTCAATACTACAGAAATCGAACCCAGATCAGAAAATCCACAGAACCTGATGTTAACCACTGCGCTACCATTGCTAAGTTGTATACCTTACTTCCCCTTTGGTTTATCTGGGACTAGAAACATAAAATAGTTTATTTTTTCTCTTTGAATCGATAAGCTATTGAGTCAAATCTTTTTACACAGAAGGTAGATTAATGTTGTAGATTGACCTCCTAAAATTTCAACCAAATCCGTTATTACATGTCCGTGCGGTCCCCTTGTAAGTCCAATTTTGACTTCATGTGCCAGCAAAATGAAAGCTTTTAAATACATTAGAGAGTTGTGATTTTTTTTTTTTTTTTTTCATTATGAGAAATTTTTTGTACCAAAGCGAAAGTATTTGACATCCCCTCATACGATTTTCGTGCGTTATGGAAAAAATTTACAAAAACATTTTCGATGTCCTTGGCAAGTCTGCTGCATACGAGATATTAGAGCATGTGCAGTTTGTGAGTTTCTGTTGCTAATAGTTAACCATGTATTCGTACCTTTTTATCTCCTATCATTCTCTTCTTCTCTCACTGTACCTTTATTAACCTAAAAATCTTGATTTAAAAATAACCCTCTGTTTCGAAATCTCGATTTTTTTTTTTTTTTTTTTTTCTTTCTGTTCCCATGAAATTCGAGATAACGAGGTTCAACTGTATTTGTATTACAATAGCAATGGTGGTCAGCTACCATTGTAACATTTGGAATTCTAAAGGTCTATTTTAAAACTTACTGATACCTTACAACCTATAGAGTGTAATGCATATTTAACTTTTAATCCAAATGCTGATCGCAGAAATGGTAAATTTTTATAGTGTTGATCGTGCTTGACCAGTGTAGCTAGATCCCTGTTTATATCCAACTTAATTTCAGGTTAACACACATCATTTCGGCTTATTAAATTTTATTTTAACACTTTTATTTTATTACGTAATTTGCGAAAGTTTTTCATTCAGTTTTTTTTTTTTTTTTAATTTTATTTTTTTATTTTGAATTTTTTGATCTTGGATTCGTATAGAGCATCACAAAGCAAAGTTAAAGTTTTAATAGACACAGGTGTCCTGTCTATTTGGGAATGTGGTCAAAGTTTGATTTGGTCATAATTTTAAATTTTATTTTACCAATGAAATGATGTTTCTGCTATGATTTTGCATCAAATGGTCTGAAAATGTCATTTCATTGACCGGGATAGCCATTAGATGGATTAGTGTGAAATTTCATTTCCCAATTAACATGTATAATATCAGAGACTTAAAATTTTGACTGCCATTTTGGCTATGTTCCCAAATAGATAAGACATGCCTATTGCTTATTTTTGGTGCTCTGTCACAATCTGAAGCCAAAATAAAAAAAAAATCGAAAAAAATTGGCAACAGAATGACAGACTTCGCAAATTCAGTAACAACGTTTTTAGCATCATTTAAAATATAATTAAAATGTTGAATATGTGGTTAAAGTATCTGGACCGTAATCCAAAGGTCTGTGGTTCAAGTCCAAGCTGTGGAATTTTCTTCATTATTTTCATTACAGTACAAGCTTAATAAATCGAATCTCAAGGAAGAGCAAAAATCTGAGTCAGTTTAACTCCTTAGCCTAAAAATTACCATTTTTTTTTTATTATTTTATTTTATATGCATGCACAATTTAACTAGGCCTAGCTAATTCTAAATCCTCCTTCTTGCCATCAGGGTTTCAAAAACCTCAATTGCTTTGGCACAACTTTGGCATATGAATTTACCATATTTGTCAGTGGCTTTTTCCTTAAATGACTTAGTTGCAGGTTTTAATTACATGACTAAAATGCTCACTCACAAAATGCACCATAAGCAGTAAAACAAGCACACATGAGGCAAGGAATTGAGAGAAAATGAAGAATGTGTCAAATGATGATTAAAGTTTAGCAAAAGTGCCCATTTAATGCATAAATTGTGAATAAGCACTAACCCTGGCTTCAACTTTTAGAGGTTTTGAATTTTTTTGAGAGATTTGACTTAACCATATGGAAATGCAACAATGAAAATAGAAGTTTATTTAGATAATACATGTACATATTCACATAGTGTACATAAAAAGCTTGTAGTTTTAGCCTGCTTCATAGCATGAACCATCTGCATGTCTACTTCATTTTCATTTGCTAAAAGGACAAAAAATACGTTGTCCATAGCACTACTGGACTTTTCAAATCTGCAGTGAAGCAAAAATTTGATTCCCTGATCCAAGGGGTTGCAGCCTTGAAATGGTATTCAGTGGTTAGAATTTTACTGCCGCCGATTAGAACTGCTTATACATAAAAACCAATCAGAATTGCTTATGAAAAATCCCAATAGGGAAGAGATAAACTGATATAAATATGATTTTCAGAGGTTCGGATTGACAAAATTTGATTTTTCGAGATTCTATCACTTTGAATTATAGAGGTTTTAGCACTAGAGCAGAAAGGAATAGACAGAAACTTTGAATTATGTAGGTTTTTGATTTATCGAGGTTCTGTTGCTCTCAATAAATCTAAGTTTATCCAGTTAACTTATGGAAGTATGGAGTGAAAAATATTTCTAAACCCATATTGTAATTTTTTATCATAATAATCATTTAATAGAAAAAATGGCCCTGATTGCAAACAAGGAGATGCGATGTTCATAGGACAAGTTTGATAGCGAAATGCTTCCTTGTGGTTAAAGTATCGGGATGATAACCTGAAGTTCCTAGTTTGAGTCTAGGCCGAAGAATTTTCTTTACTATTTTCAATATTTAATTATTAACATCTGGAGGTTTGTGTAAAAAAAAAAAAATCCTAGAGTCATTTCCAGTTACTGTTTTAATTAAATATATCTTTTCTATAATCCACTGTATATAAATCTTAACCCATTAGAGTTCTTATTTCTAAAAATTATTTGCAGGGTTGTGATGTGTATGAAAGAAGTTTTTTAATGTCTTTTAATGCAAATTTTTAAGAAAAAATGGTAAAAGTCTAGATAAGCATTTCCTAATTTTCCCAGCCTTGTTGAGCTATTATTGTATCAACTCTACTACTATAGCCCCTGGCACAAAAGAAAAAGGAAACTTGTGGATGCGTAAATGAGTAAAACTTGTTCAATCAATTATAAACTGAGCATTCCCACAATTAAATTGCAGTTCAAATGAAACCGAAACAAATCTGGCACCGCTTGATTTCGATTCAATCGGATTGATCAACAGGTTGATTATGATATTCCTATTGTCTTGCAGGTCTGTTTTATTGCATTATTACTATCTCAAAAATCAATTCTCCTTTAAAAAGTTAAAAACATTATAAATTTTGGTTCTAGCATGATTTTCTATGGTTTTCAAGAAAAAACAGATCTTATAAGCAAGGTGGAGGCAGGAACTTTGCATCTTCAGGAACTCTGAATAAACTCAACATCTACAACCAAAACACACAAATGTTATGCATGTTTCCTCTTTCATGCTGGGGACTATAAGTAAATGATTTACCATACAGTAAAATCCTGTTACAACAAACTCACGTTTTAAAATGTTTGAATTTAAAATTCCCAGCAGAAATCTAATTTTTTTAATGTTAAAAGGTTTCAGTTTAATGTACAGTCAACCAAAAGAAATAACCTACACGAGTTTTAATACTTAATATTACATTTCATGCTAATGGGTTGTTTTAATAGCTTTTTTGATTATAATTATTTAAATTTAATGATCTTAATAATGTTAACTCTAAATGTAATATTAAATTATTAAAAATAAATTAATATTGAAACGGTAAAACTTAGAGTAAAATTCAAGTGTGGATTATTTCCCTTTGATGACTGTACCTCAGATTAAAGTAAGTTTAGATTAATGAACTAATCTATGGTGAAGGTAATTTCTAGGTAATTCATCCCTTCATTACAATGATCATAGGTTGAGAGCTATTAACAATTAAAGAAAATAGTTTGGATACCTTTTAGCAAAAAAAAGAAAAAAAGTATTTTTTTTTGGGGGGGGGGGCCCTGCAAATACGAACTTTTTAAAAGATTAATCTACTTTATTTGTATTGTATCTGTACATCGGAGGTATAGGACACTTGTCTGTTTTTTTATAGAAATCCGTAAATAACAAAAGAAATTAGATTAAATGAAAAACAACATGAAATGTAATGTACAAAGAATTTTCTGCTAAATTTTGTTACAAAAACCCACTTAACATGGATAACAAAATTAAACTTGCTCAAACTGCACTTCTGTAAAGTTTGGTTAAAGTGACAGTGTCCTATACCCCCGAGGTAAGGATATAAAATAATGTATTTTGTTATTCTGTACATTTTTTATGATGAAATGAAAATGCATATTCTGAATTTGAACACTATATGTATTTCCATGTATGCATAAAGATTAAATACATTAGAGAGTTAAGTTTTTTTTTATTATAAGAAATTTTTCATATGAAGGTGAAGAGAACTCGAAGTCCCGTAAAGTTAGACAATTCTTGTGTATTAAGAAAAAATTCACAAAAATTTCTCGATCTTACTGGCAAGTCTCTGCTGCTTACAAGATGTTTAAGAATGTGCAGTTTCTGCATTTCTGAGAGTAATGGCACCACTTGTACGTGGCATAACATTATACATGTGCCATTTTATCTCCTATTATTCTCTGTACTCTATAGTACCTTTATTAACTTAAATATCTTGATTTGAAAGTAACCCTTCATACCTCAAAACCTCTTTATCTCTCTCCCTTTTTTATTTTTTCCTCTCTTCCCTTGAATGTTCGAGATATTAAAGTTCGACTGTATTCCTCTTAAACACAGTCAGACTTTGTTATAACTAGCTTGATGGGATCATTGAATTTTTCTTGTTTAACTATGATTTGCTGTATCCATGAAATGTAATTAAAAGGTAAATTTATGTATTTACAGTTCTTGAATAACTTGTTATATATAACATGTGTAAATTCGAACTTGCATATTAAAAAAAAAAAACTCATTCATGCAAGAGCTTTCCCTGGCAGATGAGTAAATTAAAGTTAAGCTTTTTGTAAGGTGTTTTTCTTTACTAAGAATATTACAGAAAATAACATGTAGGTTAACATGACCAATTAATGATCATCCATTGAATGGCCAACACTTGTCATTCACTGGAACGTTTTTGCATACTTATTATCTCTTTTGTTACATAATGTATAGCTTAGAAAAAAATTGTAAAGTTTGCCAGTAAGTTAATGAACATGAAGGGGAAAAAAAAAAAAAAAAGATATTTCAACCAGACCTATTTAATAAAAAAAGTCAAAATTGATATTGGCCTAAACTCTTGGTTTCACTGTTGTTGATCATTCTCCTTACAGTCCTGATCTGGCACCATCCATTTTCATGTTCCCAAAACTTGGAACATCTGAGAGAGCCTCACCTTAATTCAGATGATGCAGTGCAAAAAGAAGTGAGGCTGTGGTTTCACAGTCAAAGTGGTTTTGAACATTCATTGGTCCAATTACCGTATACAATTTTTTATGCTTTATTTTTATATCTCCTAACTTTTTAGATAGGTTATGGTTGTCTGACGTAAATAAAGTTTGAGTTACATAGAGAGTCTAGGAATGATCCACTTATATGGTGACAATTATTGACTATATGAAAAACAAAACTTGATAACGTTTGAACAATTGGCGAGATTCGGTTAAAAATTGGTGGTTGAATTCAGGGCATGTTGGGATTTTTTTGAGCATGTGTGCTGTGACTGCTGAACGATATGTCACAATTTTAGAAAATGATCTCGTCCGTATTATCCAAAGTGACCCAGATTTTGAGAAGATAATCTTTATGCAGGACTGAGCATGACCCCATCAGACCAATAGAGTGAAGCCCTGGAAGAGCACATTCTGGCATTGAGGTACCCAGAGGCCATTGGAATGGGA
Source organism: Rhysida immarginata (assembly GCA_023313115.1). Lineage (NCBI taxonomy): Eukaryota > Metazoa > Arthropoda > Chilopoda > Scolopendromorpha > Scolopendridae > Rhysida > Rhysida immarginata. Next base: position 4,681 of record JAHWFO010051158.1, on the reverse strand, counting down.
ATCGCTTGGCAGTCATATTCTCAACCCCTGTACTCATTTTTGTGCAGCAATAATAAAGACAAAGTTTACGCAAATAACCCCGAAACCATCGCTGAGCTCAAAACAGCCATTCAGAAAGTCATCGAAAGGATCGATGCTTCGACACTTCAGCGAGTTTTGCAAAATTTTGCTTTTCGTCTGCACCACATCATAGCCATCAATGGCAAACAAATCGAACATGTCGTAAACTAAATCTGAATATCTGTAGTTACTTTTAATATTTGAATAAATTTTTTTGAACTCTGTAGTTTGAAAATTTGATGTTTTATTTCATATAGCTCAATAATTGTCCACTGTAAGTAGAGACTTGTATATCCATTAAAACAAATATGATTGGCAATGCTGTCTTATTGTCTTTGCGAGGTATACAAGAGATGGCATGCTTGAGTCTGTTTTCTGATTGGGATTTCTGAGAATTATTAATAACAAAAACTTGGAAATATATATAACTAAATAATTTGATCCTTATGGTCTTATGGTTTAATTTTGATCTAATTTGTTTATCATACATATAGGAATACATGTACAAATTTTATTAATTAGTTTTTGCCTGTTTGTTTTTTGTTGTTTATTTATTTATTTTTCAAAGTATAAATACAGTTCAGCACAGAAAAAATTCAAATGTGATTTTAATAATGAAAATTCACTATTAACAGACTACAAATCAAACAATTGTTAAGAAGACTGGAAAATTAATTATGTTAAAAAAATGATACATCACAATATGTATTGCATGATAGTTCTATAATGCTCTAGATCAGTCATTGTGGGAATAGCATTGAACATGTTAATCTGCCTGGTTTTCCATTTCTGGCATTCATGGAGTTCAGTTTCCACAGTAGACTTAGATATTTGATTTTCTTGCATACACAATGCTGATAATCACAGGAAATGAAACAATGGACTTGGAAGTCAGCATAAAAAGATATCCAAAGAAAAATTGTATTAGTTTGTTAATCATATCTTAAAATTGTAAAACTATGTATTTGACACACATTAGCAAATAATAAATTTACTGGTTGTATGCCATATTGTTTTTGTGGGTGGTGTTTTTGTTTTGGTTTTTGTTCTTTTAAGTTTTATGTATATTTGTTAGACACTTAAATCAGTTTTTTCAGGATCTATTAAATAATTTTTTTTTAGATGGTATGGCCAAGAGCGAGACTACAATGTTCTTGTTATGGATCTTTTGGGACCAAGTCTTGAGGACCTTTTTAATTTTTGTTCACGCCGTTTTACGATGAAAACCGTTTTGATGCTAGCTGACCAAGTAAGAAGTTAGATATAATGGATCTACCTTTTACATATTTAAATGGAGTAAATTCTCGATAGTCAAATACAGTGCTCCCTCTGCAATTATATGGAGTTGCCATTAACAATTTACAGTTATGTAGAGGGAGCACTGTATCCATAAATCAAATATTGTTGAATATTTCTCGGATCCTGAAATTTTAGCAATAGTCAGTTCACCGTCGACCTAATCTTCTCTGATTATAAAAATAACTTTTGTTTCGGTTCATACACGATGTTTTTGAACAAATAGAGTTCCTTCTACGTTAACTATTCATGGCACGACGGTGCAATTAGTTCGTATAAATCTTAAATATATAGCGAAGCGGCATTTTTCCGCCATTACGAAAAGCACTGGTGAGCGCATTGGATCCTGGGAGTTGATATTACACGTTTCGAACATGATGATTAGGTTTCACTTAATCACGTTCGTTCACACTGCATTTCTAATCATGATCAAGATTTGTAGTGTGAACAGGGTATTATACTTCCAGCCTTTAATTTCTCCCCTCCCCCCCTTCTCTTTTAATACTAAGAATTTTCTTTTGATGTTAATTGTTGCAATTTCTAAGTTTTTGTTGCAATTATGAGTTGCAATTTATATTAAAAGAATAAGTCTTTTCATTTTAGAATTTCGGCTATAAAATGTTGGATTATTGCAAGTAAATTTTTTAAGAACTGAAGAAATATAAATTTATTAAAGGACATAAGAAAAAAAAAATCATTATTTTAAGAAAAAGAGAGAGTTCCACCCAACATCCTTTCAACAATAATTATGGAGAAGCAAGAAATTTACAAAGTGTACCTAAAAAAGCTAGTTGAATGGACCAATATCTAAAATGCAACATGAGCTAGGAATGTCAAAAAACACCACCTGCCATTGAACATAGTAAGTTGAAGCAGATTTGCTTGCTGCGGCCACTTGGACAGGAGTCTTTGCACTTGTTACCTTCTACTGGCTGAAGCAGACCAGTTTCGTTCAGTTTAACCGTGTTCGACACTAGGTGGTGCTTCTCGACATGTCTCTGTGATCATACCTGTGCACACACATTTGGCCCACATTGCAATTTAGATATCGGTCCATTCACCTGAGTTTCTAGGCATACCTTGTAAAACTATTGGTCATGACTTATTTTTTGTTTTTCAAAGGTAAGTAAGAAAGATAAATCGGTGAGGTAATTTGAATCTTACAAGAGTGGGAATAGCCAATTTTTTGAAAGTCCAACTAACCACCAGTTTTTGATCCCACTTACTGCAAATTTGCTGCTGTAGCATTTCTCTTAACATAGGAGAAAGTTTTTATTAAACATCTAAGGTGTGTCTCATAATTATAAACACAGTATGCAAACATCACTTTTTGAAGAACTGGTTATTATTTTTGCAATAAAATATAATTGCATACATGTTTAAGCATATTAAAAATCATTTCAAACATATGGAAGAATCTTCTGGAAATGATTTACAGAGGAAAAAAAATCCACAACAGTAAAAAAAAAAAAAAATCTCTTGTCTCATAATTATAAACACACTTTGTTTGATATCCAATAAATTTTCCTTGTTTGGATATAATTCTGTAAACACGATTAGGTAATGACGTAAACAAAGTTTCCAGTGAATTCTGCTGGATAGATATTTTCCCAGCTGGAAATAATTGCCGCTTGCAATTCTTTAGTTGTACTGTACTGTTTTCCATCAGTGTACACTGCTCGAGCCAACATTGCCTAAACATTCTCCATGGGGTTTAAAGACTGGCCAGTCCATAACTTGAACACCATTGCCCAAAAACCACTGCCAAGTTGAGTTTGCAGTGTGGGTTGGTGCATTGTCCTGCTGAAATTCATAGAATGAACCCCCTATTACCTCTGCAAATGGTAACAAATTTTCTTCCAGCAAATTTTGGTAGGCTACGGCATTGAGTCTACCCTTAGGAAAAGCTAAATTCGGTTTTCCATTAAATAAAAAAGCTCCCCACACCATCAATGAACCACCACTTTGTTGTCGATTGGAGAAGATTTTTTCTTCAGCCCTTATACCATCCAAATTAAATTTTTTCTCTTCACTGAAGATGACCTTCTGCCATTGGTAGGTCCATTGCATGTGCTCTTTAGCCTATTCCAGTCGCTTCCGTTTGTGGCATTCTGTCAACTTAGATTGTCGTCTTCTGTTTTTTGTATACAAGAGCAACTGTGTCTTTGGAAACTCCAGTGTCTGGCTGGCTTGCTACAGTACGGAGTGACATTCTACCTACTTATAACCTCTGCACAGCAGCTCTTTTCTGTCGAGGTGTTAACTTTTCTGGTCTCCCAGGTCGCTTTTTAGTACCATAACTTGTCCCCAAGTTAAGGTAATTAATTATAACTCCGGTAGAGCGTTTAAGGGCCTTAGCTATAGCTCTGTTTGAGCTTCCAGCTTTCTTTATTGTTGTTATCTGACCTTTTTCAAAGTCAGTAAGCCTTGGACCTCTCGGCATTTTCTTCCCTTCAGTTGATTTTCAACACAATTGATAAGCAATTAATGGTGGTTGCCATTTGTAATTGTCTAATACGACACCTGGTGTTAATTTATGTAATCATTTTAATTAATGATGTTGAGAATGAATCAAGTGTGTTTATAATTGAGATGGATGTTTTTGACTGTTGTGAATTTTTTTTCCTCTAAATCATTTCCAAAAGATTCTTCAAAATGTTTGAAATGATTTTTAATATGCTTAGACATGTTTACAATTTTATTTTATTGCAAAAATAACCAGTTTTTCAAATAGTGATATTTGTATACCATGTTTATAATTGAGAGACACTCCTTATATCCAAACTTTCTGGACATTATTGCTCTTTAACAGAAAGCAGACTAATTTTGAATATTTTTCTTTTGTGCTATTGGATTTTTAAGAACCAGTAGCCCATTAAGTATTTAACTTCTAAATACACTAGAGATCCGTTATGTTGCAAGTTTCTGAGGTCCAGTATTTCTTGTGACTGGTGATATATCGAGTTAGTTTCGTAGTTCTGCTACAGATGGCGCTGTCATCAAGAGAAGGCACTTTCAAGATACCAGAATGCAGGGTCATTTTACTTTGATGGCTTTTAATAGGCTTAATCATTAAGTAATAATGTTTTATCAATAATCATTCGTTTAATTTTTATAATTCTTAATTCTTACTTACTTACTTACTTTTCAAACCCGCTTATCCGTTAGGGTCGCGGGGGCAGCAGCCCTATGGAGGATCTCCAGCGATCGCGATCTTCCGCCATCAGGCGCATGTCCTCCCTGGTAATATCCAAGCGACTCGAACCCAGATTCTCCAGGTAGTCTAGCCACCTGGTTCTAGGCCGACCCCTTGGTCTCTTACCCA
>JAHWFO010051139.1:0-10173 GCA_023313115.1 Rhysida immarginata | reverse complement strand
CCCAACAGACGTAAAGCAGCATCAGTAGGTTGTGGCACGACCTCTAGAAGCGATGCATTGTTCCAGCCGCAGGTGTAGGTGATCATAAAGGTAGCGTATGTCATCTTGGGGTATTTCTGCTCAGGCCTGGTGAACCTATTGTGTCAGGTCATGGAGACTGCAGGGTAATCGTAAAAGACGTACCACCATGTCCCACACGTACTCAATTGGCGATAGGCCTGGGGGCCTCGCGGGCCATGGCAAGCAGTTGACATCATGCAGATATGGTATGCTCATGTTTGCTGTGTGCGGTCTGGCGTTACCCTGCTGAAAGACTGCGCCGGGTATGGTGTGCAGAAAGGGCAGTAATACGAGCTGCAGAATCTCTGTGACATACTTTGCTGCTGTCAGGGTGCCTTGGTTGGTGACTAAAGGCGTTCTGGCATCGTAGCCAATGGCACCCCAGACCATGATCCCGGGCGTTGGTTCATTGTCTCGCCATTGCCTCGAACATCGGCCAACCCTCCGTGCGTCCCTCGACACATGGACAGCTATCCGTCTGGTTGACCATCCAGCCTCGAAGAGGCCAATAATCCGATCTCGTTCAACGTCCGTTAATTGCGTGAACGGTTGTCGTTGTCGTCGTAGCGGCATTGAGAACGTTGTGCGGATTACAGTACTGTACGTTCACGAGGCAGTTGCTTCCTCCGTACTGCATCGAACGTCTCGCACAGGTGTCAACTAATGTGCTGATGAGTCCATACAATTTTGTAAATTTGTAAATTTACCCATTTGTGTGATTTCGTTGAAGATCATGAACGTTTGCAAAAAGTGTGCACAAAACTGTAAATCCACCCATTTTGGTGATTTCGGTGAAAATCATGAACATTTGCCAAAAGTGTGCCACCCGGACAATCTGTATCAACCCAAATGGTCATGTCCCGTGAGCATGCATCTAATCGTTTACTAGTCGGAGGTATACGAACCCTTTTTCTGTGTACCCCTAAATATAGATAAGGGCGGATAACTCCTTGTTCGTGGGGCAATTTCATTGGAAAGCTGTGTAACTTGTGAACTTCTAGTGGGCGCAAAGGCAGATGAGTTGTTCTGTCACCAAATGCTAAATTGGAACGATTAACGGGCTGTCTGCTCCCAGTGAATCGTCCGAGTTTCGTGCAGATAGGTAGCATAGTTGCCAATAAAAGTTTTCCCTTTGCTCTTGAACAAGCTCATTCGTTTTTGAGTCACCGGCACGTGGTGACTCGATTGTGGCGTTCGTCATAAAACGGTTTGGGAAGCCATTTTAAGCTACATACAAGGTGAACTTAAACAAAGGGACAAACTTCCGGGGGAGATTCCTCAAAAGTGACCAAAAATTCATATCAACATATGCCCAGAAATACATAGTTTCCATGCTATTGGCCATAATTGTATGCACAACATAATGCCCTAATAACAATGCAGACCAAAGATTAAAGAAAACACACATGCGACAAGCAAATACAAACCCGAAGAAGCAGCGACCACAGCACTATCGAGCGATAACAGGGGACACGCGATAATTTGTTTTTATTTTGATACGATTTTTTCCTTATTATTTTGATCCTTATTACCAGATTCTTTATTTATTCACGCATAATTTAAAATTTCAATCCTTTCATAATCAAAATACTGCTCGTGTTAGCATGGCATTTGGAAGTGTTTCCTTGGTACCGCTTGGAATGCTGCTAAATTTTGTTTCACACTGGTTAATATGGGCTTGTCGCATCTGTGGTTTCTTTAATCAGTGTACACACTGTGTTTTTTTCGTTGCACAGTTACTTTTCAGTGATCTCCTTTCAGCCGAAGTACAATGATCCGGTATTCATATCAGAAACAAGCCGTTATGGTCTTCTCTGCACAGTTGTACAAAGAAAATTACTCCTACAGACAGCACTTTGTAACCATCTTTTGGCGTTTGTATGAGAAGGGTTCCTTTGATGAAAGAAACGAACAACCTCCCAAGGAGGTCACATTAAACATCTTTTGTAACGTTGACAAATTACTGCCACATTAATGCCATGCTCTGTACTAATTGCTCTATTACAGACAAACTGTCCATTTCCGGGTATATGCTCATATGAGATTTTTCTTCCTTTCCTGACGAGAACTCACCTCATGAAATTTCTCCCTATTGTTTTAGTTCACTCTATATTAAGTCTCTTTGCTCTTAAACTTTCTACGGTGAAATTGTGCTGACTGACCATTTCTCTCGCTCATCCCCATACCATCTAGCATGGTTTCAAGAAGAGACAAGTGAGTTCACGCCCATTCAATGTCCCTAGGATATAAATATGATATTTGTTAAAGGAAACATGAGATGGATTAAGCCATGAGATTGATTAAGTCTAGGGCGGAGCAGTCAACAATGTTTCAACAAATATAATTACGAGCGTTATTCGTAAAGTAAGGTCCGTTTTGCAATAAAAACAAAACTACTATATATTTTTTCAAAAAATTTTCTTTTCCAGACTCTGTGTACCTTTAACTACTTTTCCACATAGTTTCAGATTTTATTTAAACATTTGTCTTAGTGCTCCGTCATTTTTGAGATCAGGAAGGCGGTTTTACCTTTCATTTAGGTTACATTTATTTTATTTTTGATTGGAAATTGAAATTTTATCATGCTCATTTTCATACTAAAAATTTATTATTTTTCTATAAAAATATATTCTTTATCTAGCTTATAATATTACTCACCAAATAAAACATGCGATCAGCAAATCGAAGTACTTCAGCAGATGCATTCAACCAGGAGTGGAGAGTTGTAAAGAATGTATTGAAGATAACTACACTTGTTGGCCAAAGTATATTAAACATCCGGAGAAATATCTTCATCAGATCAAAGGGTTCTTTACCAAAATTCTTAAAATTTGGTAGAATGAATTTTTCAAACAGAAAATAACTCAGAACGATGCATCCAAATACTTGACACAAATTGCTCGCTACATATTTCCAATTTATTGTTGTAGTCCTGAAATACACATTACCATTATTATTATTATTATTATTATTATTATTATTATTATTATTATTATAAAACTGTTAGCAAGAAGCGAATCCCAGTCTTCAGATCATGATGTGCTATTATGAAAATAATAGGACTAGGATTAATACACTAACGGGTTATGTTGACAACTGGTTATCATTCAGTTTGTCTATGAGGATGATATACTTCGAACAGCTAATACAATCAACGCCTCTAAAGCTTGTAATGACAATAACATCCCTGATTACATCTACAAGGGGTGCATTACGGCTCTGAAAATGACTTTTCTTTGAATTTATTCAGTTTTTCTATTGCTTCAGAACAAAATCCTGCAGATTGAAACGCAGTACGGTTTCAGCCTATAGCAGAAACCTCCTATCTTCAGGCATCTCGCATTTTATCGCGGAGGAGATAGGTCAAAGGAACCAAGTCCATAAAATCTATTTCGATAGCGTTTACAAGGATGTACTGACGAAAAATTAGGCACTATAGGTATTGAGGACAATACAGAGGGTCGATTACGTTACAACTAAACAATTTGCAAGCGTCCTAAGTCTATGAGAAACTCCGCCGCCATGTTCGGTGATGTTCTATCAGTTGCCCACGGTGTCGAACTATGGCTTTGCATCGCAGTTCTATTCAATAAGATTTCGCCACAGAGAATTTAGGTCGATCTGTGCCCACGCCTCTTCACAGGCTTTCCATAGACCATCCAATGTACGGGGTCGTCTATTTCCAATAGCGCGTTTCAGCAGTCTAAAGAAGCAATAATACATTGGGGATGCGTCTGGAGATTTCGCGGGTATGTCTTCAAACAGAATTGAATATATGTCCGTCTACTGTTCCAGTGTTCACAAATGAGCGACCGTTGTCTTGGATGTATGACTTGGAGATTTATCCTGATACACCCATACCAGATTTCGTACCCATAACCAGTCGGAGATTTTTGTGGATTATATGATACTCCTACCTTATTTGCGACAGCCCTTTGAATTTTAGAATTTTACGAAGAGATGAGACGCTTGACTTTGGCTACAATCTCCGGTGTTCTGCTTGGAGTGGGTCGTTGTCTTGAGGGTCCAGGTTCGTCCAACGTTGCTGGTATTGGGGTTTTTCGGTTTCTATTTATTATGCTACAGATTCCCTTGGATTTGCATTGTTTTATAATCATGGAATATTACCACTTCGCGTCGGAAAGTGCATTTATATATCCCCTCCCAATATATATCGATTTTTGGCGGCATCCATGTCCCCTTTATAATTCCTGACGACTGCGTAGCCCTGTCAACCACATGGCTGAAGAATTTACATATGTAAATCGCTTAGTTTTAAGTTACTCAACCCTCTATATACTCACGAAGTTTGAATCTTAGCGTTTTGATAGACGTTTATGATTAGAAATCGTCAATTTTAATGTAGCATTGGCACGATGGACGGTGGAGTCCCTCAGGGCTCACGGCTTGGACCAATCCTATTTGATATTTTTATAGCGGACTTAGTAAAGGTTATCTCCGATAATAGTGTAAAAATGCTTCTTACCCTGAGGATGTTAAGTTTTTCTTACAGGTAGAGAGTTGGTCTGGTTGAAAAAGTTTTATTTCTTAAATTTTTCGTCTGGGTGTAATTTTATGTCTGAAAAGCTGAATTGTGTGTTTACTAAAGTTTGCCAGATGTTGAGAGTTACAAAGGTTCTGCTATTCCTCACTGTTAAAGTCGTGCAAGGAAGCGAGAGGACAATGTTTTCAAGACTGGGCTTCTAAAAAATTTGTGGAAATAAAAAAGATCGTTTTTTGCTGTGGACAAAAAAAAGTCTTGAATATGGAGTTAAAAAGGAATAATGCCCAGAAAAAGGGTATATTGATTATTCACTTAAGTATGGTTTCAGTTATAGAACTCTATGGCCAGAAGGAGGCCGACAAAATAAATAGTCATATGGGATTTGGAAGTTTTTTTAGACAATTTAGTCTAACTGTCAAAAAGTATGCTTTCATGGAGCGTCTGCTTCTAAAGTACAGCCTCAGGCGTCATCTGTTGCCAGTAGTAATATTAATAATAATATTAATAACTCTAATAGCCATGTGTTACGATCTTTAAATCAAAATACGAAAGTATACTGGAATAAAAAATGGAGAAAATCGTCAAGAGATGGCGCCAAAGTATTATGGAAAAATACGCGCGAGATTCGTGACGGGGAACGAGAGTGGGAAGAGAGATAGAAAAAAACAAAGGATTAAGAAAGGAGAAGAGTTTATGGAACGGAGAGAGCAACAAGTAATAAGGTGTTCCCAGCTTAGCAATGAAAACTCGTCTTGCGAACTCGAGAGAGAATATTTCAACAGAGTAAAGTTGAAGTCAGCAAATGGGAACATTTCAAGAAAAAGGAATGGCGAGTATGCGGAGTCAATGCTAAAGGTTAGTAACCATCCTTACGTGGATAAATTTCCTCAAGCTTCTCCATATGATATAATTGAACATTGCTCTGATAGCCAAATAGTGTCAAACGTTAACGAAGTTACTGCGTACGTAACTATTAACAGTACAACTCTACATAAATTTACTTTTGTCCCGTTCCTGACTTATTGTATGACAGTTTGGCAAATTGATGCCATAATAGAATCTAGAATTAATTTGGATTTAGAGCTCAACGAAATAGTTCTAAGAAGAATTAGAACAGTTGGGCATTTTCCGGCTTCTGTAAAGGCTTATTTCAAAGATGGCATTGGATATATAAAGTGTTATCCATAAATGAAATTGTTATTGGATGGAAGCATTTTTCTTAATGTAATTGAGCTAACGGGTCAACTAAGTTAAACTATATTACCGTTATTTTGGGATAGTTAGATATGAGCTATTGCATATTGTAAGCTCTCGTTAGATAATTATTGAAACATAATTATTTTTATAATTGACTATATTTCTGTTAGAAATATATTTTTATTGTATGAGAAGAGATTATATCCAGGAATTTGTATTATGTAAATTGTTATTGAATTGGATTGCATATTGGATTGTCTTTGCTTTATTTTTCTACTATTGTTGGAAACCTTAAAATTGCATAATTGAAATAGTAATATCAAGATATGTCTATTTGGATATTGTTTTCTAATGAAAAATTATTTTATTATTTATTTCCGGATACGACGCAAGTCTCGTCAACCTAGAAAGCAAGAAACACATCAGGCTGGATTTTACATATTAAGTTAATTCAAGTCCCAAGGAGAGTCTACATGTTTATTACGTCGCCATTGGAGTTTACTGGCCGTATTAGGAATACCCAAGAATTTCACATACGATATTTATTTATTTGAAGAGTCTTCCACTGTGCAAAGATATATTATGTTAAATCGTTTGCTAATTTAAAGCTTATATAGCACAAGTCACTTTGTCTAGATATTATTGTGAAAAGAAAAAAAGTATTAAGAATAAGCACTTCTTATTTAACATTGTTTTATTTTGAAATATCAAGAATAAAATTTATCATTACAAGTTATATACTAGCTTTCCTATTCTACCTCCAACTTCTGGTAACTTTATAATTTTTAGTTCGCATTTAATCGTAACACCATGTACGGCGTAACACTGGCAACAGATGGCGGGGCAAAGAGCCCAAGGATAGAGCACTAGATGTAGAGGGTAGTAGCACAAGACGTTCAAAATACAGCCAGGCGAACAACTCGCTCCTTCCACTACACTAGCGGCCTCTTTCGACAAGAATGAATTACATTACGTGGTTGAGTAAGTGATGGTTTGTTCACGTCTTTGTCTTGTCGAACATGCATCATTTATGAATGTGGTTGGTTGGTTTGGTTTGTTTGGTATTAACCTCCTTTTCAACTGCTATGGTCATTTCAGGACGGCGTTATAGGGGCCGCAAATTTTGCCTCGCAAGGGTTCTTTAACGTGCAGCCGGCAAACGACTACACGGGACCAACGGCTTTACTTCCCTTCCGAAGGAAGTGCGTGATCTCAGGATTTACTTCTGAAAAATCCTCGTCGTCCTCGGCCGTTATCGAACCCGCGTACTCGGGCATCAGAGGCGATCACGCAACCTGCTGAGCCACCGAGGCCGATTTATGAATGTGGCATTGAGTCAGTATCAACGATCATCACCCAATAGAATCAACATTTCATCAGTGATCAACTGATCATGAATGTCTGTGAAACTTGCGGTGTGACCTATGCTTCCCAGTTTACGCTCAATCGTCATAGACGAAATTTGCACAACGCATGTCTTCATGCTTGTGAAAGGTAAGTCAAAAAACAACAAATTACATTTATTTACAAATTAAATTTCTAAATAAATAAATTAAATAATAAAATAATGATGTCTGTATAAAATAATAATGTAAATCAGATATCCTGTTTGGTTATTACAATAACAATTATCTACACATTTATTACGGCAAATTATAAACAAAGGGTTGTGTTGTTTCAATTTACTTCTATCAATTTTTTGTAACTTAAACTGTAAAAAATTAGCATATATTATTTGTAATGGAGTGTTATGATTGCTCTTTTTAGTTTTTATAGTAGACCTAGACCTACGTGGGAAGCACATTTACATTTTTATAGCAACTCAGTCTAGTGAATTTTTTTTTCTTACAGATCCTCCATCACATTCAGAACAGTGAAAGAGCTGCGAGCACACTTTAATTCTGAGCATTCTCTTCCGGACCCGAAGAGAATTAAATGTGAAGTTTGCAAAGGTTGTTTTTTTATGGAAGCACGATGCACAGACATATGAGGAGTGTACACAAACAAGAACCAGAAAGAGCCCAAAGTCCAAAGCTGAAGTGCCCAGATTGTGAAGAATTGTTCTGTAATTACAAGGAATTACATGAACACTTGCAGAAAATTCACAATTATGAAATTGAGTCCGAGACTCAATATTTCAAATCTATGGAAGGCCAGTAAGCAGATGTAATAACATGGACAAATTTTGTGGGATTTTCTGTTGAGTTAATTAGTGTGTAGAAGAAAACAGATTGGGTCTGAAGGGGTTAAATCTGTCAATATTTTGTGGAAGCAAAATTTGGTTATTTCCCATCACATTATTCAATACTCTAGACTAGAATGCCATTTGATTTTTAACATTGGAAAACAAAAATAATCAGTGTACCTCATTTTTTTTTCAGAGCTCCTGTCATGGAAAACGCAAATAGAGGCTGAAACCAAGTCCCAGTTCATAAAAAGGTCAGCCAAAGGCAACCACATCAGCTACTACATCTGTCACCGCTCAGGACGTTCACACAGCATGAGTGAAAGCAGGATAATGTGGAAGGAGACTGCGAAAATGGGAAGTTGTTGTCCTGCCAGAATGAAAGTCACTATGGATGAAAATAATGAAGTGACCGTGCTCTTTACCAAGACCCATGCTGGACATACACATTCCATCAAATATCTTAGATTATCAACAACTGAAAGAGACATGCTTGCTGGCCGCATACAGAGTGGAGTTACTTTTGACCGTATATTAGATGATATCAGGAACTCTGTAACAGCATCTGCTGACGTTAGAAGACTTCATGCCTTAGAGAAACAAGACTTGCGGAACATTGTAAGAGACTACGATCTTGATAGAGATAAAGCACACAAGAATGATTCCTTCAGCACTCACCTTTGGGTTGAAGAACAAAGACAATTTGGTGATGCCTGTCCTGTGCTGTTGTACAAGCGCCAGGGCCACAATGATCCGAACATCAACTTAAAAGAAGACGACTTCATGCTAGTGATCATGACAAAGTACCAGAAAGAAGTCAGTGTCGATTTTGCAAAAGGGGGAAAAATATGCATAGATAGCACACATGTAACAACAGGATACGATTTTCAGTTGACCACCTTGGTCACTGTAGATGAATTTGGAGCTGGAACCCCAATTGCAGAGTGTCTGAGCAATAGAATTGACAAAATAGCCATGAGTGAATTTTTTAAGGCAGTCAGGAAAGCAACTGGTGACTTATGTCCTCGCATTTTCATGTCAGACGATGCACCTGCATACTTTAATGCTTGGTGCACTGTAATGAATCAGCCTGAACATCATCTCCTCTGTACATGGCACATCGACAAGAACTGGCATGAGAATCTCAGCAAAGTGAAGGGTCAAATGAAGCAGGCTGAAGTTTATCGATCATGTCGTACACTTCTAGAAATGACTGATAAGGAAGATTTCAAAAAGACACTCTCCAATTTTCTCCAGCTTTGTCAGTCAGATGCTGACACAGAAGCTTTTGCTGAGTATTTTAGTAAGCATTATGCTAACCGGCCTGAGCAGTGGGCGTTTTCGTTTCGTCCGAGACTGGGCTTAAATACAAACATGTATCTGGAAGTCATGCATAGGCGGTTGAAATATTGCTACATGGAAGGGAAGAAGAATCGTCGTGTTGACAAGATGGTAACACTCCTGCTTAGATATACTCGAGACGTTATGTTTGGGAGAATGATTCGATTAATGAAGAATAAGCCCACCTTTAGAATGAGACAGATAGCACATAGCCATCAAAGAAGTTTGTCTATCACAGATGAAATGATCCATCAAGACCTTGACAAGGAATGGATCGTCGATTCTTCAACAGTTGGGAGAGGTCCATACAGAGTGACAATTGATGAATCAACTATCTGTGAGGGATGTCCACTAGCCTGTCCTTCTTGCAAAGTTTGTGTTCACCAATTTACTTGCTCCTGTGTGGACAACCTCATTAAAGCAAATATGTGCAAACATGTCCATGCTTGCCTTCATGTAAGCAAACAAACAGATCTGGAGGAGAAAAGTGCAGCAACAAACCAACCAGCGTTAGAGACAGAAGACCAATTGTTAATGCACAACAGGATTATGGTGGAAACGGTACAACAACTTCCAGTCCATCTTGGTGAGGCGGTTAGCCAGAGGCAGAAACTTCAGTCAACCCTTGAAATGATAGCTGGTATGACAGTCAACGTTCCAGATGATACTCTTCCTGCCTTGTGTCATGAAGTTGAGCTCTTGATGATGAAGGTACAAAAAAACCATGATTGAACAGAATCCAAAATCTACCATTCCATCTTTTGGAAGTATCTCTTTACCCAGCCATTCAAACTTGCAGCCACAAAGATTCCATTCCACAAAGAAGTCCAGACACACATAGAGAAGAATATCTAAACCAACAGATCATCAAAAACTTGTACTCAGG
>JAHWFO010051138.1:0-19899 GCA_023313115.1 Rhysida immarginata | reverse complement strand
TCTTATTACCAATTGGATAAGACTCAACAACTGGTTCTGGTTCTGTTTGTTGAGGCGCGGGATCTTGAGAAGGTTTACCCTTCTTCTTATTATATCCTTTGCCTCTGCCTCCACGTTGCCAACCGCGCTCAGAAGTACTAGCTTCAGCTGCAGGTCTGGTCTCTGTGGTTGACATGTTCTCCACTGAATAATATGTGTTCAGATCGCAAATATGGTTAACAACCGGACGCCCTAGGGATATGACAACGCTAAATAAATTTAACGCTTAAAGTCGATTCCAAAAAGGGTCGTGAGGCTTCAAATCTATCTTTGTCCCCATTCTCACCTATGGTCATGAGGCTTGGGTAATGACCGAAAGAGTGCGATCGCGGGTACAAGCGGCCGAAATGAGATTCCTGAGAGGTGTGGCAGGTGTTACCCTACTAGATAGAGTGTACAGCAGCACAATAAGGGAATCTTTAGGTGTTGAGCCGCTACTTCTCCGCATTGAGAGATCTCAGTTGCGCTGGTATGGCCACGTGATACGGATGCCGCAAACTAGTCTTCCTAGGCAGTTGTTATTTTCCAAGCCGGTGGGTAAGAGACCAAGGGGTCGGCCTAGAACCAGGTGGCTAGACTACATGGAGAATCTGGGTTCGAGTCGCTTGGATATTACCAGGGATGACATGCGCCTGATGGCGGAAGATCGCGATCGCTGGAGATCCTCCATAGGGCTGCTGCCCCCGCGACCCTAACGGATAAGTGGGTTTGAAAAGTAAGTAAGTAATAGAAGGATCAATAGCAGTTCTGTTTTCATCACAGACCTGCAGAAATGATAATTGACCAAGAAATGTATTCAGAAATTGCTACAGAGTTTTAACCCTAAAAATTAAAATAAAAATTGACTTACTTTTGAGAGAATATGCCAGTTGGTTAAATAAGAATCCAAACAATCACACAGTGTATTCCATCTAGTTTCACTTGGTAACACTAGTGATTTTCCTCCTGATTCTTTATATTTTCCTTCAGCAAAATGATGATTTCGAAAATACTTTACAATAGTTTTCACATCGTTTCCCACTTGTGAGATTTCCAAATCTGATGAGAGAAGATTTACTATATGCGCTGAACAACCGTATGTGATGAGAACGCGTCCTGCTAGTTCTTCAGATTGAGCTATCTGTCTTCTCATTTTTTTTTTCCCCTCCGTGGGCACTACCTTGACGTGGTGGAGGGGCTTGAGTGCCTCAGTGATGCTAAGGGCTATGCTGGATCGGGTCACCCATGCCAGACAGGCCTTAGCAGAGAGGCCAGACTAAAAGTGTCCGGTCGGTAGTGGACCCTCCCAAAGGGACCGGTGCTCGCAATGTAGGCATGTTTTTGACATGGCCTCCATTACGACCAGTACGTCCACCTGCGTGTTTGCCGTGCGCAGCGACCCTTCTTCTGGGGAAAGGGGGATCCTGGTGGTTGAGGGAAGGCTTTCCGGAACAACACACCACTTTGGCCCCTGCTTCTCGGAAGGATGGGAGGTCTGGATGAGCCCGTCCAGATCAAGCGGCTGGTCGTCGCTCCTTGGAGCTTCGGCCAAAGGGTTAGGTGCTGCCTATATCTTCCTCGTATCCCTGGTGCCAATGTGCATCCCCTTGTTGGGCTCGGTGGTGGGTGGGGAGCGAGGGAGATGAAACTTTACTCCATTTACTATGGGTAAAAATAATAAGCAGATCAAACAAACTAATAATAGTTATCGTGAAGGGAGACCTAGTAGAAGACCGCCAAGAAATCCGAAGTTTTTGGAAATGAAATTGGCAAGTGGGGAGTCGTTTAAGACCATCTCCCCCTTTTTAATTTCTAAAGAACTCAAACGCCTCGTTGGGGATACGAAACATGTCAAGAGACTTTTTAATGGCAATCTATTGATCGAGGTTGTTAAGGATAGGCAAGCCACCACCCTGCTATCCTTGAAAAAGTTTGCAGGGAAAGCCATTTCGGTTTCTCCCCATGCAACTTTGAACTATAAAAAAGGTGTTTTCACGTGCCAGGATCTGGAAGGAATAGAGGATGAGGAAATCATTGCCGAATTGGATGATCAATCTGTTGTTGACATTCGCCGGATCGCTCCAAGGAGGAATGGTGTTCCTCATCCTACAAATTCCTTCATTGTTACCTTTGAGGGAACAGTTTGCCAGATACCATCTATGTCGGCTATATCCAATGTCACGTGAGACCCTTTATCCCCAACCCGTTGCGATGCTTCCAATGTCAGAAGTACGGCCACATGAGAACAAACTGTCATTTTAATGCAGTCTGTTGTAAGTGTGGCCTGCCTGGACATGAGATGGAAGATTGTTCGAACGAGTTACGGTGTTGTAACTGCAAGGGAGCCCATTCTGCCCTTTCAAGAGACTGTCCTATTTGGCGGAAGGAAAAGAAGATCCAAGAGATTCGTGTCCTTGGGAATCTGTCTTTTCCGGAAGCGCGTAGGCAGGTAGAACAAAATGAAGTCCGGAACTATGCAGCAGTGGTTAAGAGTCGTCCTTCTATTAAGTCTGTTGGAACAATGACTGACTTGAGTATCGCAGACTTTTCTTGTGGAACTTCCACCTCCACAGGACCATCTGCTAGCACTAGTTGGACTTCGAAATCAGTTACACCACCTGGAACTCCTCCAAAAACTTCGGAAAGGGAAGAGGGTAAGAAACGCTCGTCAGAGGTGTCACCTTCCTCTGACCCCTCCAAAAAACGTATAGCAGTTTCTACTCCAAATTCGCCAGTTCTGGGGGGAGGGCCAGACTTCCCTTTAAACTTGGACGTGTCTCCTACTGAGGAGATGGAGTTATCCCGGGAGTTTAAACTTTCATCTTAAAACCTCCATCATGGCACTGTTACAATGGAACCTTAATGGATTCTTTTGTCGCTTAGAAGACCTGAAGCTTTTAGTCAATAAGTTCTCCTTCTCCTTATTGGCTTTGCAAGAAACGTTTCTCTTGCCATCCCAGTATCCGACCCTAAAAGGGTTTAATTTTATAAGGAAGGACTATACAATGGGAAATAAAGCCTGTGGCGGTGTTGCCATCTTAATTCAAAGATCCTTGCCTTTTACTACCATTAATTTAACATCGAATCTCCAGGCAGTAGCAGTTAGAGTGTTATTCAAAGACCTCTCACCTTTGTTTGTTCACTGTATCTACCTCCAGATCAATATACGGACGAAATATCTTTGTCATCTCTGCTGCGTGAACTGCCAAGCCCCTTTCTTATTCTGAGGGATTTTAACGGCCATAATCCCATTTGGGGGTCTATAAAGCTCTCTGAAAGAGGATATATGATAGAGAAAGTTTTGAATGCTTTTAACGTCAATTTGTTAAACAATGGCTCTCCAACATTCCTCCACTCAGCCAATGGCTCTCTCTCATGCATTGATCTATCTATATCCTCTTCATCTTTTACACCTAACTTAGCCTGGAGCGTATTGTCCGATTTACATGGTAGTGATCATTTCCCGATAAGTATTTCCCTGAGTTCTTTATCTTTTTCCAACCCTCTACCACGTTGGAAATTGGATAAAGCAGATTGGCAGGTCTTCCAATCCCATCTACAGTTTGAGAATAAAACACCCTTTCCATCTGTAGATGAGGCTGTAGAGGATTTCACTACCCGCATCCTCCATGCGGCAGAAAAATCCGTTCCAAAATGTCGATCCTCTTCCACGAAAATACCAGTGCCATGGTGGAATGAAGAATGTGCCCTAGCGGTTCGAGAACGAAAGAGAGCTCTCCACATTTTCTCCGCACAACCAACTCTCGAGAATCTTATCACTTATAAACAGAAAAGGGCCAGTTGTAAACTAATCATTTCCACAAATAAGAAACTCTGTTGGAGGGATTATATTTCCTCCATAAATAGGAACACCCCTCTTCAAACTGTATGGAACATGATTAGGAAAATAAATAGAAAAAGACTCCCGGATAAACTCCCTTCTCTCACTGAAAATGGGCATACACATTTTCACCCGAAGGAGGTAGGACATTTGCTGAGGTTTCACAGATAAAACATTACTCAGCCTCCTTTCAAAGACAAAAACGTATCGAAGAATCGCAAGCTATAAATTTCAAATCCCGAAACCTCGAAAAATATAATCTCCCGTTTACTTTACGGGAACTGCATTATGCCCTTCGTTGCTCCAGTGATTCTGCGCCAGGCCAAGATGGAATCTTATATGCTTTCTTGAAGCATTTACCGAGGGAAGCTTATGCTCACCTTCTCTCGTTATTTAACTACGTTTGGTCATTAGGAGAGATCCCAACTTTGTGGAGAGAAGCAATTGTTATTGCTATTCCAAAACCAAATAAAGACCACTCTTGTCCTTCAAACTATCGACCAATAGCACTAACTAGTTGCATGTGCAAAGTCCTGGAAAGGATGGTCTCTGTCCGACTTATGTGGTATCTGGAAAAAAACGACCTGTTGTCCAGATTTCAGTGCGGTTTCCGCAAATCCCGCTCAACTGTTGATCACCTTCTTCGGTTGGAGCATGAGATTCATTTTGCACAGAGACATAAACAACATGTTGTAGGGGTGTTCTTCGATCTGGAAAAAGCCTATGATACAACTTGGAGGCATGGAATAGCAATACTTTTGCGGAAGTATGGCCTTATAGGACACCTTCCCTCTTTCCAGTGTAATTTCATGGCGAACAGAACATTCCGAGTTCGCGTTGGGTCAACGATTTCAGACCCTTTTACGCAGGATAATGGTGTCCCACAGGGAAGTGTGCTGAGTCCATTTCTTTTCCTCATTGCTATGAATGAGGCTTGTTCACAACTTCCATCCACTGTGAACTATTCCCTGTACGTTGACGATATTGCCATCTACTGTCGAGGGTCCTCAATGTTCTTTATTGAACGTCAACTGCAACTGGCCATCAACAAGCTCGTAACCTGGAGCAACGAAGTAGGATTTAAATTTTCACCCTAAAAAACAAGGGCCGTTCACTTTTGTTTTTTGAGAGGTCTCCATCCAGACCCAGACTTTACACTTTATGGATCCCCTATTTCAGTGGTGGACTCACATAAATTCTTGGGTCTGACATTTGATAGAAAATTATCATGGCTCCCTCATATTCGTAATTTAAAAGCGAGATGCTTACAAGCCATGAATGTTTTGCGCTCTATTTCCGCTACCAAATGGGGCGCTGATAGGAAGATGCTCTTGTTTTTATACGGCTCTCTAGTTAGATCTAAATTAGACTATGGAAGCATTGTTTATGCCTCAGCTTCAAAGAGCACTTTGAAGCTGTTAGATCCCGTCCATAACCGAGGCATAAGAATTGCTACAGGAGCTTTCCGCACAAGTCCGGTAGAGAGCCTTTATGTGGAGGCTTCTGAACCCCCATTATGGTTTAGAAGAGCCAAACTCCTCCTCAAATATGCTCTTCGCGTATTTGGTGAAAGTGAACATCCAGCTTTTGCCTGTTTTTTTGATAAACCTAGTATTCCTCCCCATCACTCTTATAGAAGCATTAATAATTGGTTCCAAAATCTTCTGGAGAGCCTGAACCTCCCATTTCCAGCCATGCATAGCCGAGAGGTCAGAGTGGTCCCTCCGTGGATTCTCCCCCAACCAGACATAAATTATAACTTATTTTCTGGGAAAAAATCAAATTTTATGGAAGCTGAAATTAACGCACTCTTTAAGGTTTTTTTAGAAACCCTTCCTGATGGCTTCCGCATATATACGGATGGGTCCAAATCAGAGGACGGGGTTGGTTGTGCGTTCCTTATAGATAACAGTGTATTTTCATATCATTTGCCAAACGAGTTCTCCATCTTCTTAGCGGAATTGGTAGCCATAGCCAAAGCGTTAGAGTTCGCTTTTAATTATCCAAATTCAAACATCTGGATATTCACTGATTCACTGAGCGCTTTGCAATCTTTGGAATCATTTAATTCTATAAACCCGTTTGTTCAAAGAATCCAGGAATATCTTCATTACCTGGATTCTCAAGGTACCAGTATTCATTTGGTCTGGATCCCTAGTCACATGGGTATCCTACAAAATGAACGGGTCGATAAGGCGGCAAAACACGCGATTACTCATTTACCGATCTCTGAATTGCTTTCAATTCCCGAGCATTTGTACCCGGTGATTTCCAAAAAACTCAGATCTTCTTGGCAGGATTCTTGGCCTCTGAACCCTGCTAATAAATTATTTGAAATAAAGCCTGCCATCACACCGTGGTCATTACCTTGTCTAACAAACAGGCGAGAAGATGTCGTTCTTACTCGGCTTAGGATTGGTCATAGCCGTCTTACTCACCTCCATTTATTAAAAAAAGAACCAGCGCCATTGTGTTCTTGTGGAGCAATGCTGACTATTAAGCATATTCTAACCCAGTGCCCTTTACACACTAAGTTACGACGCTCATTAGGGCTGAATCATTCCTTAGATTTTTTGTTGGGGAACAACCCCATAATTTTTAAAAAAGTGTTTCTTTTTTTAAAAATTATTCATGTTTTTAAATCCATATAGTAATCCTTTTATTGCTTTTGCATTGTATATATTTGATCATTAAGTATAGGTTTCATTTAGTGCCATTTACACACTAAGCATATTCATCAGTTTTTATTAGGCGACAACTCAAAAGAAATTAAATTTTAATCATCTATTTTATAGTCAGTTAGTGCCCTTTACACACTAATGATTTACACAGAACCTATACAAATATTTCTTATTACGGGATAACCCTGGAGGAAAATGTCGGTTTTTTAAATTTATTAGGGTTTTTTAAAATCTCATAGTCATAATTTTTATTGTTTTTCCATCTTTGTCATTCACGTTTTTATGTGTTTTTTTTACATCTGATTTTTTAAACTTTCTGTCGGGCGCAAAATGGCCATAGTAGCCGACGCCCTAAAATTCCAACCAACCAACCAACCAACCAACCATCTTCTCATTTTTATCATGTTACTAGCACTATCAGTTACAAAGCTTCGAATTCTGCACCCATATGTTTCTTCGCACAAGTGGGAAACGATGCAAGTTCATAAAGATAGTCACCACTATGTCTCTCTGATGAAGTTGCCACAGACTCTATTAAATAGACAGATTCGTTTTTTACGTTGGTCACTGATATGCAAACTACTGGCTCATTGTGTATATTGCTCCATCCATCAAGAGCCATGCATACATCTTGATCTTGTAAATCCTTTTTTGCTCTTATTATCACTTTGGAAAATGCTGCATCTAATAATTCTCCTGCAACTTGATGGCGATTTGGTGGCTTATAACCTGGTCTTGCAAGTGCCATTAATTTCAAAAACTCTTGGTGTTCGACGTGCCGAAATGGTGAATTTGTAGCAAAAATATATTTTGCTATTTGCATATCTAAATTTTTTTGTTCCAGAGAAGTCGTTCTGACTGCATATCTTTCTATCGACATGGAAGTAGAATATTTTCTTTTTTTACCTGATGAAGTTGATGGTAGTTCTTCTCTTGCTGTTGAATTATCACTTACCGGTTCAAGAACTGGCACAGACAAGTCACATGAAATGACTTCAATGTTTGATTCTTGATCTGATTCTGAGGAATCACTACTTGATCCAATGGTTTCTGCAGAAACGTTTGCATGATTCTTTTGTATGTGTTTTTTCATCCTTCCAACAAGACATACCATGTTTTTCTTGCAATACTTGCAAATTGCTCTGGGTACTTTAGATCCTGAGGTCGATGATGGTGGTACAATGTTGAAATGGTGTCTCACAGGATCTTGTTTTCGACCCGGACAGTGACTCATTTTTGGACAAATTTTAAATTTACATTTATATCCAAAAAACAATGAAGACAATAAATACTGCTTTCAGTTGTGTCTAAGACAAAAACGCCAACCGAACTGTGGGTGAAACTCCAGTTAGAGAATTAGAATGAATGTGAAACAGAGGAAAAGTATAAACACACAACCCTGCTCTAAAACTTTATGTTAGAAGTTCATCTTTTCCTTAGGCCTGCTTCCCCCCCCCCTCTTTTCTCTTTGTGTGAAATATAAATAATTACGGTGTGAACTTTAAGTTGCCATTGAGAAAAAGAGAAAGACCAAAGATGATAAGAAAGGCCTTATCGTCTTTGGAAAGACCATCAAAAGATATAAAACTGACATCACATAATCATAGAAAACCAACTCAGAGAAAGTAAAACTCCTAAGAAAGACTTGTTGCCACAGTACATGCCATGTCCATGTAAAATTTTTAACCTTTTTTTTGTGTAAAAACATCTTAAAGCTTTGACAACTTTGAACACTGGAACTGAAAATGTGATCCAACTTTAAGTGCTGTATTTTTTTCAGTTTTATTGTTTTGACGAGTAATGACAAATTTTTTTATTATTACTTTATACTGAGAATTGTATGTTGAGACTTAAACATTATTTTTATTTTATTTAATAAAACTATTTTATAAATTTTTTAAATTATTATTTGAAAAATCAACATTTTAAAAATTATTGTGTATAAATTATTACTTTATTAATCAAAATATAATTTAAAAAATTATAGTTTTTATGCATATCAGCAAATAAAATGATTTGCGTGTTTAAAAGCATTAAATATTTCTTCAATGATATGTTTGAAACAGTTGTTTAAAAAAAATTTTTGTTTTAAAACATGTTTAAAACAGTTTAAATTAAAAGTGTTTAAAACAATTGTTTTAAAACAAAAAATGTGATTTAAAACAAAAAAACCGTTTTTTTGTTTTTTCCCCCCAAAAACTGTTTTTTTTCCAACCCTGCCCAATAGGGTCGGATTTGTGGGGATGGCAATCACTTGGTCTTAAGAAATTTATGGCAACATATAGGGTGCGATATATCATTCTTTTGTATTTTCTAAATACAAGGTTCAAGAAAATCAATTTTTGATCAAAAAAAAAAAAATGGGGGGTTAAAAAGTGCAGATGAAGGAATAAAAAAAAATAGATGAACTCAGGGCTTCCGCTACTTTCCTATACCTTCCTCGGGAGGCTTAATTTCTTGTTTTTTATTCTTTTGAATTGAGACATGCTTTTAGTCTTTAAAAAATAATTTTTTTTCTTGGTGTAATTGTCCAACAGTATGTTGCAGGCAGTATGTAAAATATTCTCATACAAGGTGTTTTTGAATTGAGTACAGATTTTTTGGGAGATGATAGAAGAGGTCCTTAGATGTATTTTTTGTCATATGAACAAGGGGTCCCTGCAGCTCCGTTTACTTACAATACTGCATTGAACAATCAAATGACACCGGGACGCAGTGTGCGTTGGTAGGCCTAGATTATTTTATTTTTAACAATTAACACAAGCAATCTACTGTATGACTTTTACAGTGATTGTTCGAAATGACCGCCATTTGCTTCATAGCACAATTCGCAAAGCCTTATGATGGATTGATGTACGCGTGGAAACAGTTGATTTGCACGGTCGCTGATGTCACCTGCTACCGCGACAACACGAGCCGCCAATTCTTCTTCGGTATCTACGGGTTCGGAGTACACCATTGATTTTATGCTTCCCCATAAAAAAAAATCCATCGGTGTGAGATCTGGCGATCACGGTGACCTTTTCTAGACCTTGCGTTGGATATATGGCATGTCGCTCCATCTTGTTGCAGAAAGCAGAAACGTTCATATTCGTTCAATAGCGCAACAAATTGATTAATGATGGCTATGTACACATCGCTATCAACAATTCTGTCAAAAAAGATAGGTCCCACTATTCGTCGGCGTGAAATTGCATACCACACGCCGATTTTCAGGGAATGCAATGGCTTTTCATGAAAAACGTGTGGATTGTCAGTGGACCATTATCTTGTGTTCTGGCTATTAACGTATCCGGACAAATGAAATCTTTTGTGCTTCATCAAAAAAGAACACAATCCAGTTTTCGAATTCCGTTTCCATTAATAAAAGACCTCAGCCATCGGCAATATCGTAATCGTTTAAATTTATCTGGCGATTTCAATTCCTGGTCTTCACTTAGGTTGATAGTACACCGCTAAAACACTCTTACCCAAACTAATTTCAAGTAAAGAAAAATAAAAATTCTTATCAGTTATCATAAAGAATTTTTAGATGTATGTGAATGAAACAAAATACACTGTAAACAATAATGGGCTTCATGTGTACGTAAGAGTTGATGGTCGCTAGGAAGAAATCCGCCGATCGCAGAAATGGGCTCGACGAATCTCCGATAAAACATTTACAGTTTTGATATTAATTTTTGTCAATGTTATACCTCCTTTTTCCTCCTTGTGGATTAGAGGTTTTCATTTTTTTACAAGAAAAATTTTCGAGATTTTATGTAAAGATATTCGACGTCCAACGATTTCCCGTGACTCCTCCAGACCCCCTCCCCCCCCATAATTATTTTTCTTCAACTTTTTTTTATTTGTGGGGCCTACTAGATTTATTATTTTCGATAAATGGTTTATTATTCTGTTAATATGTAATGAAGTTAAAGCAGTGCATTTACAAGGTCGGGACACATAACTATGACCACCTGCTAGTATCCGAAATATCCACCCTTGGCGGCAAGCACAGCAGCTAGTCCACGTGGCAGAGAGTCAATAAGTCCTTGGAAGGTGGTTGCAGGTATCTGGGACCCTTAGGCGATCAGTGAATTCCGTAATTCCATCACCGTGCGTGGTGGAGGGTCCAGCTTGCTTACATGGCGATCGAGATAGTCCCATAAATGTTCTCAAAGATCTCTCACCTCTAACTGTATGCTCACTGTATCTACCTCCGGATCAATATACAGATGAAAATTCTTTATCATCCTTGCTTTGTGAACTGCCAAGTCCCTTCCTTATTCTGGGTGATTTTAACGCCCATAATCCCATTTGGGGGTCTATAAAGCTCTCTGAAAGAGGATATATGATAGAGAAAGTTCTGAATGCTTTTAACATCAATTTGTTAAACGATGGCTCTTCAACATTCCTCCACTCAGCCAACGGCTCTCTGTCATGCATCGATCTATCTATATCCTCTTCATCTTTCACACCTAATTTAGCCTGGAGCGTATTCTCAGATTTACATGGTAGTGATCATTTCCCGATCAGTATTTCCCTGAGTTCTTCTACTTTTTCCAACCCTCTACCACGTTGGAAATTGGATAAAGCAGACTGGCAGGTCTTCCAATCCCATCTACAGTTTGAGAATAAAACACCCTTTCCGTCTGTAGATGAGGCTGTAGAGGATTTCACTTCCCGTATCCTCCATGCGGCAGAACAATCCATTCCCAAGTGTAAATCCTCGTCCACGAAAATCCCAGTGCCATGGTGGAATGAAGAATGTGCCCTAGCGGTTCGAGAACGTAAGAGAGCTCTCCGCATTATTTCCGCACAACCAACTATCGAGAATCTTATTACTTATAAGAAAAAAAGGGCCAGTTGTAAACTAATCATTTCCAATAATAAGAAACTCTGTTGGAGAGATTATATCTCCTCCATTAATAAAAACACTCCCCTTCAAACTATATGGAACATGATTAGGAAAACAAATAGAAAAAGACTCCCGGATAAACTCCCTTCTCTCATTGAAAATGACCATGCATACTTTGACCCGAAAGAGGTAGCTAATATCCTCGGAAGGGCATTTGCTGAGGTTTCACGAATAAAAAATTGCAGTGTCTCCTTTCAAAGACGAAAATTTTTCGAGGAATCGCATGCTATAAATTTTAAATCCCGAAACCTCGAAAAATATAATCTCCCGTTAACTTTACGGAAACTACATTATGCCCTTCGTTGCTCCAGAGATTCTGCTCCAGGTCCAGATGGAATGTTATACTCTTTCCTGCAACATCTGACGCAGGAAGCTTATGGCCACCTTCTCTCGTTATATAATTACATCTGGTCTTTAGGAGAGATTCCAACAATATGGAGAGAGGCAATTGTTATTGCTATTCCAAAGCCAAATAAAGACCACTCTTGTCCTGCAAACTATCGACCAATAGCACTAACTAGCTGCATGTGCAAAGTCTTGGAAAGGATGGTCTCTGTCCGACGTATCTGGAAAAAAGCCACCTGTTGTCCAGATTTCAGTGCGGTTTCCGCAAATCTCGCTCAACTGTTGATCACCTTCTTCGGTTGGAGCATGAGATTCATTTCGCACAGAGACATAAACAGCATGTCGTAGGGGGGTTCTTTGATCTGGAAAAAGCCTACGATACCACTTGGAGACATGGAATAGCAATACTTTTGTTACCTTACAGGACGTCTTCCCTCTTTCTTGTGTAATTTCATGGCGAAAAGAACCTTCCGAGTTCGCGGTGAGTCAACGCTCTCGAACCATTTTACGCAGGATTATTGTGTCCCACAGGGAAGTGTGCTGAGTCCCTTCCTGTTCCTCATTGCTATTAATGAGGCTTGTTCACAACTTCCATCCACTATGAACTATTCCCTGTACGTTGACGACATCGCCATTTACTGTCGAGGGTCATCAATGTTCTTTATTGAGCGTCAACTGCAACTAGCCATTAACAAGCTTGTTACCTGGGGCAACTAAGTAGGCTTTAAATTTTCACCCCAAAAAACAAGGGCTGTCCACTTTTGTTATTTGAGAGGTCTCCATCCAGACCCGGACCTTACACTATATGGATCTCCTATCTCAGTGGTGGATTCCCATAAATTCTTGGGTCTGACCTTTGATAGGAAACTATCATGGCTCCTACATCTTCGTAATCTAAAAGCGAAATGCTTACAAGCCATGAATGTTTTGCGCTCTATTTCCGCTAACAAATGGGGCGCTGATAGGAAGATGCTCTTGTTTTTATACGGCTCCCTAGTTAGATCTAAATTAGACTATGGAAGCATTGTTTATGCCTCAGCTTCAAAGAGCACTTTGAAGCTGTCAGATCCCGTCCATAACCGACGGGAAGCTGAAATTAACGCACTCTTTAAGGTTTTTTTAGAAACCCTTCCTGATGGCTTCCACATATATACAGATGGGTCCAAATAAGAGGACGGAGTTGGCTGTGCGTTCCTTATAGATAACTGTATTTTCTTATCATTTGCCAAACGAGTTCTCCATCTTCTCAGCGGAATTGGTAGCGATAGCCAAAGTGTTAGAGTTCGCTTTTAATTATCCAAATTCCAACATCTGGATATTCACTGATTCACTGAGCGCTTTGCAATCTTTGGAATCATTTAATTCTATAAACCCTTTTGTTCAAAGAATCCAGAAATATTTTCATTACCTGGATTCACAAGGTACCAGTATTCATTTTGTCTGGATCTCTAGTCACATGGGTATCCTACAAAATGAACGGGTCAATGAGGCGGCAAAACACGCGATTACTCAGTTACCGATCTCTGAATTGCTTTCAATCCCCGAGCATTTGTACCCGGTGATTTCCAAAAAACTCAGATCTTCTTGGCAGGATTCTTGGCCTCTGAACCCTGCTAATAAATTATTTGAAATAAAGCCTGCCATCACACCGTGGTCATTACCTTGTCTAACAAACAGGCGAGAAGATGTCGTTCTTACTCGGCTTAGGATTGGTCACAGCCGTCTTACTCACATCCATTTATTAAAATGTGATATACGGCGAATGTACGTTGACTCCTTTGCTTGTCTCTTCTATCTATCGCTATTTCTTAAAATAATATTACCTACTTACCTGGATCTGTTTGATCGATAGCTGCTACCTGGCCTTCCTCCCCCTTTGTGATCGTATAGTGTACTAGTCTAAAATAGCCCCCCTTTCCTTTGTTTAATAATAATACCCCGAAAGTTCGTTTTGATTTGACCTTCTTCCCCGTTTCAGAAATGCCGCCTACCTCAACTGAGATAAAATATTCTCCCCCCCCAAAACAAAAAATGTTAATTACTAATCAAACAAATGGGATGCAACAGGTTATACAGGACAAAATAAAAAAAAATTGTTTTTTCTACTCACAAATACGGTATTCGAATTCATTAAATAATCAACACTTAACAATAAAGGGATGTATATTCTAATCCGTGGAATATTAACAATACAAATAGAAAATTACTGTAATACGCTTATTAGTTAGAAATAACTAGAAACAAGCAACTCTTATTGGGATGGGTTTTGAATAAATCAGTTAACACTTATCTATAATCTCACAATTATCAGGTAATAATAGAAATGACATAAAATTAATAATAAAGGCAACATAAATCTTGCTATTTCATCAATATTGGTTAACCTACATATATATTCTCTTTTAGTCAAAAGAAAGCACAGTAATTAAATATCCCCCTTCTTTTACAGAATTTGGCCTGAATTGTGAACACGTGGGTTTCACCCCTCTTTTTCTTTCTGACAAAGTTATATCTTAATCTACCTAAAGAAAAATATTGGCAATTGATCCGTTGCAAAGTTTACCCCTTATAGATATCAATAAAAAAAAATATCAGACACTTAAACGTGAGAGAATGGAAATGAACGCATGATTGGTCCAGAGTTTGTAATTACTTTAAAGTTCACTGTTTTCTTTTGGTGCACTGGTGTGTCGTGGTTATAAATGGAATTGCAAAAAGTACTTATCTGACCGCAGTTCACGTAGCTCTTGCTAGGTATGCTTCCTACTGTTTCGAGGGGCCCAGACCTGATTGTAGCCGCCGTTTCCGGGAGATGTGTTCCCCGCCTGCCGTGGGTGACTTGTAGTGGTCTCCTTGCCGCTGACGTGTGCTTCCAGTTTAAGACTAGGCCAACCTGCTATCCGCCACAGGCTGCCGTGCCGTCGTATCCCGCTGGACCACGCCGACTTTGCTGTCGCTAGGTTTCTGACTCACCGCATCCACTTGCGATAGGCATTCCTATGCCCGGCGTCGAGCACTGGTGGTCGGGGACACATTCGGTTCGCACCGTTGTGGCTAAGGCCTGGATTCGTGCCGCTCCGTGGTCGTAGTAGAAAAAATTGCACTCACAAGTAGATAACTCCCACTGAACTCGTTCCTCTCTCCACTAACTCTTTTTTTTTATAACTATTGCACTGCCCTCTGGGGGTGTCACTGTTTTTTGGCCAATCATGTCTTCAAATCTCCTGCTCCCCTTCTTATCAATGATGACTCACCCCTCCCCCCCTTTACTTTCTCGGAACGGATTACCTTACGGAATTTCTGGAAAAGGAATTTTTTTTTCCCTTTTCTTTTTTTTGAAATAATTAACGGAATTCCCACGTGTTCACAAATAGGGTTAAATACAATACACTTAAGCAATTAATGACTCTATGTAATAAAATACAAATTTCAAATTGCAGAACACTCAATTTTCATAATATCCTATCCTGCCTGTCGTATACCATCTTTTATTCTTAATATACTGCGTTTCTCCCCCCTTCCCCATTTCTTTCTTGCTTCAAACGGGATCTTAGAGATTTTCTCTTTTTCAAGAGAAATGGCTTGCAAAAGCCATTTCTTAGTGCATGTAAATTTTTTAACAAATTTGCATGTCACAAAAAAAAGAACCAACGCCATTGTGTTCTTGTGGAGCAATGCTGACTATTAAGCATATTCTAACCCAGTGCCCTTTACACACAAAGCTACGACGCTCATTAGGGCTGAATCATTCCTTAGATTTTTTGTTGGGGAGCAACCCCATAATTTTTAAAAAAGTGTTTCTTTTTTTAAAATTATTCATGTTTTTAAATTCATATAGTTATCCTTTTATTGCTTTTGCATTGTATATATTTGATCATTAAGTATAGGTTTCATTTAGTGCCATTTACACACTAATCATATTCATCAGTTTTTATTAGGGGACAACTTAGAAGAAAATTGATTTTAATCAACTATTTTATAGTCAGTTAGTGCCGTTTACACACTAATGATTTACACAGCCCTATACTAATATTTCTTATTACGGGAGAACCCTGGCGAAAAATGTCTGTTTTTAAATTTATTAATGATTTTAAAATCTCATAGTCATAATTTTTATTGTTTGTCCATCTTTGTCATTCAAGTTTTTATAAATTTTTTTTCATCTGATTTTTTAAAACTTTTGGCCCATAAATTGTGGGTTTTTAAACTTTCTGTCGGGCGCAAAATGGCCATAGCAGCCGACGCCCTAAAATTCCAACCAACCAACCATAAATGTTCAATGGGGTTGAGGTCCGGGGAGTTTGGTGGCCATGGGAGTAGCTTGAATTCATCCTCATGCACCTCGAACCAGTCGTGGACAATTTTGGCATTATGGCAGGGAGTATTGTCCTGTTGAAAGGTGCCATCACCCTGAGGAAACACTGTAGACATGAAGGAGTGTACCTGGTCTGCGACGAGCGTCAGGTAACGAACAGCATTCAGTCTACCCTTCAGCGGTATCAGTGGACTCAGACCATACCACGAAAACATCCCCCAAACAGTCACACCTTTCCCACCAGCCTGTCATCTGCCAACGATGGTGTCAGGATCCCAGTTCTCAGATGCTTCCCGGCGAATTCTTCATCGTCCGTCCACTCTGTTCACCAGAAACCGCGACTCGTCAGAGAAAGCAACCCTTTGCCACTCGGCCAAAGTCCAATGGCGATAGTCCATTGCGAATTGGAGGCGTTTTCGGCGATGCACAGGCGTCAACATGGGTGCTGTTAACATACGCCTGCTCCGGAGCCCCAACCTTAAGAGGGATTGTTACACTGTCTTGGTGCTGACACGCCTAGTGGCCCTACTGTTCATTTGCTGTGTCAGTTGCTCAACAGTGGCACGCCGATTGGTCTTGGCCTGGCGTCGTAACCGATGCTCGCCTCTAGGATGGATGGCCCGTGGGGCACCATAGTTACCTCTTCGGTTGCTGGAAACTGTCTGGTTCGTCCAGTCGCGGTACACCTTCACAACGGCATCCCTAGAGCAGTTCACAAAGGTGGCAGTTTCTGAAATGCTGCCCCCCCCCCCCCTTGGCCCGATAGCCAATGATCATCCCCTTTTGGAGATCCGACAGGTCACTTGCTCTGCCCATGACAACAACAATTGCTGTTTTAACAGATGCAACTACACGTCTGCTGTTGTCAGCTTTTAATGATCTGCATACAATGGGACGTTCTAGTATGTTCGAGGAGAGGTGGTCATATAAATGTGTCCCGACCCTGTATATGTGTGTACTTCAACGCGTTAAATGATAGTTTCGATTTAATGTCTTTTTCTAATATCTAATTTAAAAACTCTTTATCTATTAATAGAAACTGGATAAAACATTAATAAATATGAAACATTAAGAAATAGATTCATGAAGCAAAATTTATGAATAATTTAGAAGGTTAAAGTTCCTGATAATGCTAATTGTAATGAATGAGCGTCCGACTGTTCATTAAAAGGTGGATGCTTCATGACTCTTAGTTCCTTTATACAATTATGTGGATAATAATCGAAAATTCTTTAATTTAAGTCAACAATAGTCACCGAGTCTTTATTAAAATGAGAAGGGATGGGTCTGGCAGTCCCGGGGTCCCACAAGATGTTCAGTGCCATAACCAGCGAACGTGATGATAACAATTGAAACTATTTCATTATTGTTTCTACAAACCAGGCCGTTACAGTTGCTTCTTTTGATCCCCCTCATGAAGACCTAAATATCTTAGAGCTGCACTAACTTCATTTTTAAAAATTTGAGATGCAGACCCAACTTTCATCTTGTCATAGTGATTGGGTTGCGGAGATGAAAGTTTCAGCTTGGAAGACAATTTCAAACTTTCAAATTGTAAGATTTTCATTTAGCTGGGCAAGCTCCCTCAGATACGTAAATGAAATGCTATTAGAATCAAGCTGGCATTTTTCAACTATTTCTGTGGGCAACATAAAATATTTTCCCTGAAAGACAACATTGCACATGTTCTTACATTGCAAGTTGAATCATTTACCTGAAATACTGGGCGCAGAGGATTGTGCTCCTGGATATGTCGCGTGTGATATCGTTAAATTCAACGCATCATGTTGTGATCGGCCTACTCCTGACTCACCTGAGCCTGTCAGTGGTAGCTTTCAATCCGGTCATTGGAATTCACCTCTTTTCACCTCTTGACTTCTCTTCTCATTCAAAAAATAAAGATGTTCCACATCTTTGCAAGTAAAAAATTGGTTTGGAATTGTTTCGTTTTTTTATTATTGGTAAAAAATCTGTTGGAACTCTTTCGACAGGCAGTTGTGGCCTATAAAAAGGCCGTTGTTGTGTTGACAGGTTAGATACGTTGGATCAAGGATGATGCCCTTGGACTGGAACTGGGAAGGGTTTGAAACAACGCCACCTACAGTATTTTTCATAGAAGAAGTCCACTGACCTTTGTTCGGGTCAGAGTAGCAACCAATCAGGTGCGTGCACTGTTTATCCATTACTTTCTCCTGGAACTTGTGTTGTAGAAACTTCAAAAGAATCACACTTTGCTCAATATTAAAGCCAAATTTTATTATTTTCACGAGATCATATAAAATTTTTTGATCATTTTACTTCGTTTACCTTATATATATATGAAGTAATAGCTTTTTAATGAAACTTCTGTTTTTACGAGATCAATTTTTTTTTTAAAGAATGAGGTTAAATAATGTGCAAAAAGAGAAATTATAGAAAACAAAATTCTAAACGTTCTAAAAAAAAACTTTACGAATATTAATGTTGTTCATTTATTACCGTATATGTATTTATATATATTTTAAATATAACAAATAGCACACTTTTTAAATACATTTTTATTCATGATTTTGAAGATATTCATATTCGGTTTCACTGCTCGAGGTTTCATCTTCACTGCCAACATTATACCTCGTCCAACAAGAGAAAAACAGGGTGTGTCACAGGAAGTTTCAGATTAGCCAATCAGAGAAAGGGGGCCTCATGCGCTTACTCACTTCTGTCTCATGTCTCATTGAAGAAGCGCTTTATAATATTACAGCAGAAGCTTTAATATTATTCAGTTGCTTTGCTTTAATTATAATTAAAATAATTGTACACTTCATAAAATTGTCTTTTAACTCAATTTTATATATATCGTTTACTTATTTTAAGGTAATAACGTGCAGTCTGTTTAACCATCATTTTTTTTAAATATTTATAAATTCTAATGACATGTTTTTTGTTTTTTCTTAAATAAGTATAAGATTTTATTAAAGATGCTATCTTATTTTTATTTTTTTAATAAAATACAGTTTTATGATACGTTTTCCATTACAGTTAACGATATCTCTTTCGTTTATTTGCTGGCCGTGAGAATGGCCTTTGAATGTATATAGTCTTGAAAAAGACTTTTTGAATTATATCTAAATTCAGGCTAAGGAGATTGTGGTAGAACGTTAATGTCATTCCACTCTTCTGCTTCTTCACTGTTGCTGTCTTCTCCATTAACATGAATTATTAAAGGCTCCACTTGATCTTCAATCAAACAGTCCGTTTCCCAATATCGTTCTTCCACACGCAAAATGTGTTCTATCGCTTTTCTCCAATTTTCAGGAGTTACATTATCAATTGCCGTTCTCGTCAGTTTTTCAACATCAGCAATATTGAAAGTTGTATTCTTCTTCCGTATATATTCTTTTACCTGTGCCCAAATAAGTTCAATGGGATTGAGATCACAGTGATAAGGAGGTAGTCTTATCACTAAATGGCCGGCATCGCTAGCCAGTTCATCTATAACATAGCGCTTTGCTGTTTTGTGTTGTTTGATAACATCGTACAGCTCACCTTTTGACATTTTTACTTCGGTAGGTATTCCTCGTAGGGCCAACCACTCTATCATATCCGATTTCCTTGTCTTGCTGCACGGCGCTTTGGCCTTCTCCACCGAGTGATATGGGGCATTATCCATGACGATTACTGAATTTTTCGGAATATTTGGCAGCAGTTTTGTTCTAAACCATTCATGAAAACAATCCCCATTCATTTCGTCATGGTAATCTGCGGATTTATTTTTTGACCGAAATAATAAACAGCAGTCGTTCACAAACCCTTTATCGCT
>JAHWFO010051102.1:168836-182938 GCA_023313115.1 Rhysida immarginata | reverse complement strand
CCGGCCTTGGTACCACAAATTCGCTCTTTTGAGGAAATTTTCAATAACATGTTGACATAATTGCTGGGAACTTTCGGCAACGTTGTGTCGAATTTCTTCTTTGAGGTTCTCAATAATTTGTGTTTTAATGATGTACACTTTATCCTTAAGATAACCCCAGAGAAAGAAGTGTAACGATGTCATGCCACATGAACTTGGTGGCCAATTCACATCACCTTGCTGCGAGATAACACAACCTTTAAATTTTTGATGTGAATTTTTACAACTTCTACACGTTGTTCGATTCTTTTGTTTTGCTTAATTTAACCTCAATGTTTAATAATGACAGCATATAAAAATCTCTACTCTGATTGTACCACGAAAAAAATGGCGTAAAAATCAAAATGTCAGTTCATTTTGGGATACTCTTTATAATAAAAATCGTACCTTCCATTGTATAGTTTTTGACGCAAACACGATTGGCTTATTGTTGCACAAACTATAGGACATGAGCTTTATATTGTTGGTGCGATGAAAACTCTTAACAATAAGCGTTACGGATTCTTCGCATAGTATAGTAGGACTAGCTGAGATGCCCGTCTTCGCCGAGCTTTTCAAGGCAAAACAAAAGCGGGTCATCAGTATCTATCTAATCTATGTATTTATCAGTGTTGTTTAAGGGCTTGTTATTGTCATTGCATAAGCTGGGACTTGTTAGTTGTCACTATAAGCTGGGCGAACAGGAAATTGTCGACGTTCGAACTCCACAAAATGATCGGTCGCCTATAACGGTATTGTTGATATTAAAACGAATTGTCCTGCGTTATCCCCGCTGACTATTGTAGCTTGTAATAAACCTGATTATTCAGAATTGGCTGTTGCATTGCTTATACCCCAAACGCTTAACCTAATGACCGCTCAGACCATGTCGAAAAATAACGTAATGTATGTACTATCAATAGGCTGTAGAGGAACGGGGGCATAGCGGACCTGTTAGGTAACACGTATCACAGCAAATTTTCTCTGTTAAATGCTGGCAAAATGTCAGTTTTTGCAACTATTATGTTAACATTTATTATCCTTTCATTTCCTGTTTATTTCATCCGGTTTGGAAAAGAAGCGACTGCATGGTCCTGTTTATCATTTTGGCGACAATCTGAACTAAATTAATCATACAACTTTCGTTCTTATTACTTATAATAAATTTT
Organism: Rhysida immarginata; assembly: GCA_023313115.1. Taxonomy (NCBI): domain Eukaryota; kingdom Metazoa; phylum Arthropoda; class Chilopoda; order Scolopendromorpha; family Scolopendridae; genus Rhysida; species Rhysida immarginata. The sequence continues at coordinate 181,751 of JAHWFO010051102.1, read as the reverse complement.
AATAAGAAATTCAAAGCATTAACCGCGTATATTAAGTTTGTATAAGCTTTCATTTAAGCATTGGTATAATCTTGTAGCTTTAAAGGATCCTGTCCCATCACTCTTTTTTTATAATCAGTGGGGCAAAATGGGTTACAGCCCATTTCACTTCTGACCAAGTTTTGCCTAGTTTTTTGTGATTGACATACTGCACAAGCTCAAACGGCCATTCATGGTTTTAGAAAAACGGGCCTTTTTCCACTGAACCCTAATGTCTTTGAAGATATGAATTTTCCCCATCACTCCAATTGTTGTGCCTGTGGACAAGCACAGTGGTGCACCTGCCACTAGCCAGTTGAATTCGACCACTAGTCATATCAACCTACTGGTAGTGGTGCACCTGGTAGTTCCTTCAATTTGTATCAGATTTCACCATATCAAATTTCACCACTGCCAAAAAGCAAAAGGCTCGATTCGGCAGACCAAAAGAAAACGTGGAAAGGCTTGTGAGATTACAAGCTTGCCCACAAAAAAGCACTGGCACAACAAAATGCTAAAAAACACGCAGAGCAGAAGATAAAGTAAAGAGGCAGGCCTAAGAAGAACATCAGTGAAAAATACGAATCGAGCGGCGATGCAAATTGTTTGTTTTGTTCAGAACTTTTTTCGCAGTGCCATAATGAAGAAGGTTGGATTCAGTGCAGTAGCTGCAAGTAGTGGGATCAAGATAAATGTGCATCTGTAACTGAAAAACTAAAGATTTCATCTTCAGTAATTGCAAGTGAATGGTTCAATGTGCCCCGTATAGGTGGGCAATATGGACCTAATGCAACTTTGTTCTTTTTTCTAAATAAAAAAAATCTGAATACAAATTGTTTGTGTCTTAATAATATAATAAAAATTAAATAACTAATGTGTGTTTGTAAAAAAATGGAATCATTTATCAAATTTTTTATCAATATTTTAGTTATGGCTACTGAGGCTTCTATGAATAATAACATGCGAAATTCTTTCTTTAGATTTAATTTCCAGATTAGGTCATTTAATGCAGACATTTGTTTCCTTAATTTATCGATTGTGTCAATTTTTAAAACTCTAAAGAACCAATTCTGAATAAGATCCTACCATTTGCAAAACGCAAAAGGTTAATCATGGAGATTGGATATTTAAATTATAAGCTAGCGATTATTGAAGCCAAAGCCTATAATTGGCAGCTACAATTAAGTGGTCGAATCAGCCCGAAAGAGTGGGATGGTTTCCTTTCAAAAGTCAATTTCGTTAATCAACAAAAAATCGATCTTAAAACCAAGAAATTATCAGAAAAATTCAATCTCATCATGAAGAATCAGAAACCAGGTCGTGTTAACAAAGTTTTAGACAATAAGGGATTAGATAATGTTGTTAATTTAACAGATATAGTTTTTAGTAATCCAGAGTTAGAACTATTGGCAAAAGGTTTAAAATTCGCCATCAGAAATAAACATAAAGGCATCTAACAATTGGTAGGGTGTATAGAAGGAAATATAAAGTTCTTACCGGAATCTCGGGAAAAAACTGTGAAGAACAAAATTCTGTTCCAGAATCAGATAACACAGAGTATCGTTATCATAAGATTATCCAAACCCTCAAAGAGAAAGAATGCCTTTATTTAAAGAGCGACAAAGGTAATAGTACACTAATTTTTAATAAGAACGCTTATTTCGCCAGAGTAGATGCCCTGATTTCAGAAGGCCCTTTCGAAGTCCTAAATAAGAAACCGCTACCTAAATTGGTAAGGGAAGTTAATGAGACAATCAAGAATAGTCCAGACTTTATTCCTCCAAATTGTGTTTCTTCGCTTATTATCAGCAATCCCTCTTTGCCCACATTATACGCGTTACCAAAGATATACAAACCCGGCAATAAGATGCGTCCGATAGTTTCGAATATAGATTCCACCGCTTACTGTAGCTCTAAATATTTAGCAGGTTATCTGAAAACTCTTAAACTGTATGATTTCGATAGTTCAATTAACAATAGCATCGATTTAGCCAATAAGTTAAAAGATGTGGTTATCAAAGAAGGTAAAATTTTATTTTCCTTCGATATCATTTCTTTGTTTCCGAGCATTCCAATTCTGGAAACCATCGATTTTTTTATTAGATATTTTTATAAGAATAATGTTCCTCCTAATGTTTTGAGCGAAGTTTTAGACCTAACGAGTTTGTGTGTCAATAATAATATCTTCAAATATAAAGACTAAGACTACAAAATGACCGGCGGAACACCTATGGGTTCTTGCCTCAGTCCTATTTTGGCAGAAATCTTTTTAAAAAGTTTTGAGGAAATAAAGTCCTCAGGATTTTATTTCCCCAAAACCTGGTATCGTTGCGTCGACAATATTTTTACGTCGACGATTTTTGAAGACTTCGTTCAACATATTACTTTTTTTCCAACAGTACAATTCATTTTGAGTTAAAAAATAATCAGAAACTCCCTTTTCTGGACGTCATGAGTATTAGAAACCAAAGTTCACTATCATTTAACGTATATCGAAAACAAACTAATAAGTTAAATTACATAAAAAGTGATTCCAGCCATCCGTGGAACCAGAAGGTATCAACAATCTCCCCCTTAGCCAATCGACGACCTTCAAGAAAGAGGTATCTTTAATACAATGTGTTGCGATAAAAACGGCTATAGTACACGTACTATATCAGATCTGCTCAAAAAGAGAAAATTCAAAAAGTTCATCGAGGACATCACCACCCTAAACAAAAATAAAGTCAAAGGAAAAACTATTTCTCTGCCATATAATAGGTTTTTAATAAGAGGTCTAAATTCAGTGTTTAAAACTTTTAACATTTCCCTCTCTTACAGCAATCCAAACCAAGTCAGGTACCTATTACCTAATCCCAAAGACGAGATTCCACCATTGTAGAGGTCAGGAATTTATGAAGCTACTTGTTCCCAATGCCCTTGTAAAGATCAAAATTTTCGAAACATCGAGATTAGATTCAAGGAGCATTTGGAACATAAGAAATTCGGCAGGAATAACCAGTCAGCAATAGCCAAACACTCTTTGGAAACCGGCCACGAATTTTCTATAAAGAATGTAAAATTGATAAAATCAATAAATAAAAAACACCTTTTGGACGCCTTCGAAAGTTTAGCTATTCACAGAACAGACAAAAAATTATTACTCAACTCGGACTTGGGTCCCATTGGTGAATCTCCCCTGATCCAATGGGCGACTGAATTACCTAGTCATTAATGTGTAGTTGAATACTTTGTTCTGAGTGGCTTTCATCCGTTATAAATACTCTGCTCCTTCTGTCCCAAATATTCTGGATCACCGGCTCACCTTTAGAAGTACCCTCAGACATCGCAGGCCTCGTCACATCCTGGACGTCAATTTCGACGACATCCAAAAGGCCATCTTTCCAACCTACTGGATCACCTAGCTCTTTTGTGTCGTATCGTCCATCAACAATCAACTCCATCATCCTCCCATGGTTGTAACATTTTTGTTTCATAACCGATTTTCAAAATTAGTTTAATAGTGTATGCTTACATTTGTCCTCTATGTAATGGACTATTCAGTTTTCGACATAATCCTCAATTCTTTCCACATACTTTCGCCAACGTGTAACTATTCGGGCGAACCCATCGGAGAAGTTGTTGTCGGCACCACTTAAGTCCCATATTTCGCTGTTCTCCACCCAAACTCACTGAAATGTGCGGATTTCCACTGGCGTGCACACTTTTTGCCAGATTTCGCTGTTTTCCAACCAAAATCGCTTAAAAGTGAAAATTTCCACTGGCGTGCGACAAAACAACTCTCTATTTCAACGAAACAACTCTCTCATCTTGTGTATGCACATGATCGTTTGTCTGTGTGCTCTGGAATTTCAACAAATGGAGTGCGGTTGCTCACTAATTGGTAATCTGTTTATGCAATTTGCACTCTGATTTTTATAAATACTTTATTGCCTTTTTAAAATTTTCTTGCCTAATTTTACTCTGTAGTGGTATAGTTTTCTTAGGCAACAGAGTTGCAGAATGGTCAGCTAATCTGTCATTTATATCATAATTTTTCCTTTTTCTTATTGTCCCTTTTCTTGTTTATTAAGTTTTTTAAGTTTTTCAAGTTATTTTATATAGAGTTTCATTTCCATTCCACTTTCTTTCTTTCTTTTTGTTTCTTTTGTATTGTAATAAGTGTGTGTGTGTGTGTGTGTGTGTGTGTGTGTGTGTGTGTGTGTGTGTGTGTGTGTGTGGGTATTCGCGAAACCAGTGGGCGTCAAAGTTTTCATGGTGCTTTAACATAATTCGATTATGATTTCCGCAGGTTGCACGGGTTTTTTGAGTGAACTCCCCCTCCCCCCGTTTTTCATGCTACAATATATATAAGGGTCGTACAAATGAAAACGAAAATTCATGTGGGAAAGAAAAAAAAAAGACGTGTAGGATCGTAAGTTTTTGTTTTCAAGAATTGCGAAACCTCACGTGCAATATGAACAATAGGTTGCATCACGTGAGAAAGAACCTATCGTTAGCTCGCGCTTCGTCCAAACAACAAAATGGAGTCAATGAAACAGGAACAGAGAGCAGTGATTCGTTTTTTGATCGCAACGGTTTTTTGAAGGTGATGTTGAACGTGTTTTTTGATCGCAAGGCCCAATTTTACTGGGCTTTCTTAAGAAAGGCACCACAGTCAACGCAGCACGATATGGGGAAACATTGAAGGCACTGCGCGCGGCCATCAAATGCAAGCGTCCTGGACTTCTTACAGAAGGACTGCTTCTCCACGACAACGCGCGTCCTCACACCTCGAAAACAACGGTAGACCTCACCAAAAAGTTCATCTGGGAAGCAATGCAGCATACATCTTATAGCCCTGACTTATCCCCATGTGACTTTCACGTGTTTGGGGATCTCAAGAAACATCTGAAAGGCCGCAGGTTTCAGTCGGACGATGAAGTGAAGGAAGAGGTTTTTGGAATGGTTCCACACGCAACTGAAAGACTTCTCCCATAAAGGAATTACACGTCCTGTTACACAGTGGGATAAATGCCTTAACGCATTTGGAGAGTATTTGTAAATTCCTTTTATACTTCGAACTTTTTAGTTAGAAATTTTAACTGTTCGGATCATTTTCACTTATTTAAGAATTCGTTCAATATTCACTTTATTGTCAGTAGGTATCTTTTTAATACATTGCTCAGTATTTTTCATGATAACTTACGTGTCCCTTTTCTAGTTAAAGATTTTAATTTCCAGAGTTTGACCAAAACACAGCGAGGATTCGTTATCAAACCTCCTCTGAAATGGAGGACTAACATATCAAATCTGAATCCAGTAACGAAGCTTGTTAACAACTATTTAAATAACTTTAATAATTTTGATCTAGTGACATTAAGGGACATGCATTTCCCTGTATTTATTTAAATTTCTATGTTTCTCATCCTACCCTCTTTTGGTTCAGACCTGTTAACAGTCAATTATTGCTTGTTGGTTATAACTTCGTCAACTCGGGGTTTGACCACTCAGATTATCTGATTGGCCTTTATCCTTCGTTGTTGGCACTCTTTTTCATTACTATCATTGATACTTTATTATTCTTATTGTTATATTTTACTCCTGTTCTTCCCCGAATTAACTTATCTCCTTTTGTCTGAGTTTCTTTTGCGTTAATTTATGTGTATCATTTTTCTCTTTTTGTTCACTTTATATGTTTTCATTAACCCCGTTTTGGGCTTCGGCCTGTTGGGGGACAACATAGGGTGTATCCGGTGGTCTGTGCCCTGTTGTTGTTGTTACATTATTATTACACTTTGGATAAAAAAAAGAATTTTCGTTTTCATTTGTACGACCCTTATATATTTAAATTTATAAATTCAACAATGAGACTACTTTTAACAATATGAGAGTCCAACAATAACAATCAACAATCCACTCTTACAGTGAATAGTATTAAAATTATAAAAAACTAGCTGAAGTACCGGGCGTTTCTCGGAGAAAAATGTAGTTTTGTCATATTCATTTATACAGAGTGTTCTCGAAAAACGTGTACAAATTTGGGTGGGTGATAGAAGGATCAAATCTAAGCAACATTTTCCACTTTCATTTTTTTGTCTGGGGCATTGTTTTTGAGATAAAAAATGTTGGACGCCGCTTAGACGTAATATGCCACTCAATCCCTGCTTCTGGAACACTTCAAAATCATGGTCAATCATGTAATAAAAACAACAAAAACACATACAATACAATACAATAATGTGACTTGTTTTTTATGAAACATGCAAATGTTTTACAATATGTGTTCTAATTGATTCCCTCTGGCATGAATGCATGCTTTACAACGTCACCGCATGGACTGACATACACGTTCAAATGTTCCTGGTTCTGCTCAATCTGGTCCGCAGCTCCGGCGATTCTGGTTACCAGCTCTTCATCGGATCCCACCTGGTGTCTCGTATACCAATGTCTTTAAGTGTCCCACAGAATATAAACAGCTATTTCCTGCTGGTAGGATTTCAACATTTTTTAAACTCAAAAACAATGCCCCAGAGAAAAAAAAAATGAGAGAGGGAAATGTTGCTTAGATTTTATTCCTCTATCACGCCCCCACCCCCACGTTTGTACACGTTCTTCCAGAACATCGTGTATACAGAGTCCGCCAAAATATGTATAAACATTTCAGCAAAAGAAAAATACTATATAAAAGTTATAAAACTATATTCATACAGGCTTCTACAATTACGACAGCTGTTCAAAGTGATTATCATTAGCGTTGAGATACTTTTGAATACGGCGAACAGTTGCTCCTATCCATTTCCGAGCAAATACTTATCAGTAATCTCGTATGTCTAGGTGGCAATTGTGGTAATGTCTTTTATTGGGATCGTCTTCATTCAATACATGTAATAATACTAGGGTGTAAGCTTTCGATTTTGCCGTTACGGAAATAATTATAGATGACTAGAATTCAAACGAATAAAATTGAGGAACCAATAGGTTAAATAAAAAGTGTTGTAATCCTTTTTTATTCGAGCGGATAAATGCATAATGAAGCGTTATCATAAGCATTCCTACGATAACGTTAAACGATGAGAGCGTCAATTGTTGAACCGTTCTGTGTGTGCGTCGATTATTTCTTCATATACTATTACTAAAGCGTTTCAACATAATCATCTACTGTTGAAGCGAGCGATTAGCTACTTGCGATTAGCTTTGACAACAATAAGTCTAATTAGAATTCAGACATTGATAATCTTAAGCCTAACAGCAATTTGCTCTTGATAGCAATTACCTATGGACAACAGATGCTACGGACGTTACGAGTTGTTAAATTACATGTCATATCTTACGCCCGAATTCAGAATGAGCGATCTTGCGCATTGGTTTAGGCACTCAAGACCATTGTTGAATACAAATTTCATATAATTGAATTTGTTCTCAATAATGGTTTGAGTAAGGTCAAGAGCATGAGCGTTACGATTTGTTTGAAATCTTACACGCCATATCTTAGCATTGAAAGTTTTAATGGTACAATATGGTACGATTAGGGCATGTACAACTAAAATAATTTCCACTATCATTAATTACTCATTATATTCATTCTTGACACATTGTTACGAGTGGTTTGATATATTACATGCCATGTCTTAAAATGGAAAGTTCCAACAGTGCCATATGGTACGATTAGGACACGTACAAATAAACTAATTCCCACTATCATTAATTACTCGTTATATTCATTCATGGCACTTCGTTACAAGTTGTTTAATATGTTACACACCAGATCTTAGCATTGAAAGTTTTAATGGTACCATATGGTACGATTAGGGCACGTACTACTAAACTAATTTACACCGTCATTATTTATTCTAATTATTCGTTTTATTCATTCATGGAACTTTGTTAAGAGTTGTTTGATATATTACATCCCATATCTTAACATTGTAAGTTCCAATGGTACCATTTGGTACGATTAGGAAACGTGCTACTAAACTATCATTAATTACTCGTTATATCCACTCATGAAGCGTTGTTACGAGTGGTTTGATATATTTCATGCCATATCTTAGCATTGAAAGTTTCAATAGTACCATTTGTTACCATTAGAATACATACTGTTAAACTAATTACCCACTATCATCAATTACTCATCATATTCATTCATGAGACGTTGTTACGAGTTGTTTGATATATTACATGCCATGTCTTAAAATGGAAAGTTCCAATGGTACCACAAGACACGTAGTACTAAACCAATTCCAACAGTTATTAATTACTTGATATTTTTATTCATGACACATCGCTACGGGATGCTTGATATATTACATGCTCTATCTTAGCTTTGAATGTTCTAAAGGTGACATATAGTATCATTAGAACATGTACTTGTAAACAAATTTCGGCATCATTAAGTATTCGTTATATTCGTTCCATGATACGTCGTTACGAGTTGTTAGATATATTACATGCCATATCTAGTCATTGAAAATTTTTAGGTGGGTATCATAATACTCCCATTAGAGCACGTGCTATTGTACCTATTCAAGCTATCTCGCCTTCAAATTTGTTCGTGCTCTGTCCCATATTAATGGAATGGTGAAAACAGAGTGTGAAAAAGTTAATTCGATTTCAAGTTATCGTAATAAATAATAAGCTCCCTACGAATAAAGAAATTCTTTTGGTATCCCCTTTCTATAATCGTCAATCACGTGCATTCTGCACGCGCACCATCTCAACAACGTTTAGAGCACGCGCGGAGCCGTAACGAAGTGCTCGGCACGCGTTTTCCCCAGTGCAAGGCTGATTCGTCTCTTCCAGCAATTCTCTATATGCACGCTCCCCATTCCAACGCAATGCATAGCTGGAATTGTGTCCACGGACGTCTGAACAAACTGATCGCATAAGCTACTTTTCTACTTATTGTGCAAAAAAAGAAATCCTTCATGGAGAGATGAACAGTTATTAGCTGGAAAGGTTTTCAATATTAGTTTAATGCAGTTATAAGTTGGAAGTTCAAAGCCAAATACTGCCTCCTATCGTCGCAATTTTTTCCCCAACTGGAAGTACTTATGGAGAGAAACTCAATTGAGGACAGCGACTTCTGTTGACGATTTCATGAACCTGTCATTGTTTGTGAGAAAACGCAACACGCGGAGATACCCACCAGATTTCATTGGAAACACAATCACTTCCGTTATTTCTGGACATGCTACAAGAAAATAGACAAACGTCGATATCTCACACACGATCGAAACTGGATGTAATGTTTATAGGACATTTTTTGTTCCAGATGAACCATAGAATGTTCCTAAACAATTATGCTGGATACGTGTGGGTCACCTTGTATAAAGCACAATTTAAGTATGTTTGCCCGGTTTTAAAATGCAATTTGGAAATAAGTTATAAAGTTGAAATTTAACACACAGCTCTGTAATATTATCATAATGATGAAAAAAAATCTAAAACTGGAGATAAGGCTCTTAAAAACATAGAAATCTTTATATCTATATACCGAGTGATCCAAAAGTGTGTTACATTTTTTTACATTGTTAACGACATTTTCAGTGTTTGCTTTCCAGCAATTCAATGCTTTCATAAGAATCACGAGGCACGCGCAAACAATTGTTTTTCTAAAGAATTCGTCACGGCAAAACAATTATTAGTTTCATAAAAAAATGTAACACACTTTTGGATCACCCGGTATATGAAATAGAATTATTTTAGGTTTGTTTGCTTGCATGTGTGAACAATCAGCCCGTGGTGTTTGCATCCGCAGTGGTTGATGAAATTAATACCTGCCGCAGCCGACGAAAGAGATAGGCCAACACCTCCTAAAGAGGTTTCTACGGGGTGATCCAAAAATCACGCACATCCAAATTCGATTGTCTATAAATAAAGTAATAGTTGAAAAGTTTCATCAGCTGCTTTGAAACATTTATATTTTAAGCATCTGTTGTAAAAATATAGACGTGTTGTGTAATTACTATATTAAATACTAGTAAATAGTATTATTTAATATCATCTGGTGTTTTTTTATTTCGTATGCACGAATTTTGGATCACGTTGATCGCGAGTCTCTAGAGCTCAACCGAGCTTCACGCTCACAAGGAGAGGGCCCCACGAACAATCGAGTTTTTTGATGCCCTTTGGTAGGATGGTAGTCTAATATGTCCTTTTCGTAAAACCAAGTCCGCAGCCTCCAACTTGGCCTTATTTTCGAGAAAATTCCTTTTAAAGTCTGTGTTATATAACTCGTGTAAACTGTACCTTGGCAATCATCACGACAGTGGCAGCCGAACAGGTGACGTCATGGCGTACAAACCGTAAGATCTCGAGTTCGAATCCACCTCTGTTAGGTTTTTTTTTTTTTTTACCTTTTAATGTTTTATAACTGTGCTATTGTCCACTTTTTAATATATTTTTCTGTTATAATATGCTGTATTAATAAAAAAAATATTTTTAACAAGTAAGAGCAATAAGGAACACATTTTCAAGTAATTATGATAATAATATCTGATATAAAAGTGTAAATAATTCATAAACATATATCGATTTTAAAGAAAAAACAAATTTTTTAATGTTTAACTTTTCATTTCTTTTTATGTTCAGGTTTTGATGTCTTTGCTTCTTGCCCATATTGGGCGTTATAATAAAATAACATAAAATAATCGTTTTAACAAATAATTTCGAAGTTGTAGAATATTTACAGTTAGGCTTGTCGAATACAACGAGCTGGATGGTATTCTTCAAAAAAACATTTGAAACACAAATGTGTGCGACACCAAGAATATTGGATGAATGCAGGACTAATCTTGCAGTTGTAGTTTTCCTTTTTCATGCATTCCGGAATAGAAATTTGATTTACATTCAAAAAAATTTTCTTTTGTAGGCTTCAATTTGGCAGCATACCAGGCGTATCTGATATAAATACAATCAAATGTTACATGTATTGGAAGAAATTATATTTTTACAAATAAATCTGTACACTATAATTACCGTAACATATTCGAATATATTGGAGCCTGTAATTGATCGTGAATGAGTGCGTGAATTTTTATGACATCTGTCCTCGATGTTCGTTTCCTTGTTCGTTTCCAAAAGATATGAACAATTCTGCATACGACGTATAAAATTTTTAATTTGACAATAAAAATAAACGTCACATGGTTGGCACAATGGTGTACATTTAGGCGGTATGATCGATAACGTACTCGTAGGAGGACCCTGTCCGTTAGTAAACTTCATCTGATGCATGGTTACAGATGTCTGGCCACTCCACGAGTCCACGATGTACAAAATTGGATTTATTGTAACATAAGGTTGTATTATGATGTCAAGAAATTGTTCGTACGTGTCCTTTTGTAACTTTCCGGACTTTGTGGATGTGACATAAACGTTTGCATATTGCTGCATGTATTATTCGACTTCCATTTGTAAACGAGGACCAAATTTTCCAGTGCTTTCTTGCAAACAAACGAATACTCTTGGCAACGATTTGCCAGATAAAGTTTTAGAGTACTGTGCTGTATATGAATGCGTTAATTTTTGCATTTGGCCAACTGCAACTTCAATTACTTTTTCGCCCTTGTGAGAAAGAGTGCGACAACTGCTGATTCTGTACTCACAACCAGTTTGGTCAGTATTTATGTAACGTGGAAGCGTGATAGTTAAAGTTTATTTACAGAACAGGTGCAAAGCAAGTAAACAAAAACAAAGTTTATTAAACAACTTGTCCAATAATAAAAAAATGCAGCTCTACGAAATTATACATTCAGCTTGTCTAAATTAATTGTTAACAGCAACTGAAGCAAACTGGTTGACTTCGCCAAATTGCTCAAGAAGCACGATGTCAGGTAAAAATAGTTCCAACGTCTTCGATGCCTACTTCAGGCTAAAGATGGCGTTTCTCTTTCCGGGTTTTCTTCTGCCAAGGCGGGACGTTCGCTGTGATCCTCATCCATGCAAAATTCCAAAAGAAAAGGATAAATAAAAGTCAGACTTGTCCAAATAAAAGTAATACTCTAAACCAGTAACTATTTAAGCGTAAAGCTAATTAATCCAAATTGTAACACTAGCAGATAATTTCAATTAAAGAGTCCAATCTCATCCAGAGAAATTAATCCAGTTATGGCTAAATAAATTATCACTAATGCCCTCCAATACGCAATCCGGGCTTACTCATATATTGCTTAAATCCAAACAAAGTCATCCGAAATAAACTACTATTAAAATGAAAATTATGCAATGCCAAAAACTCGCCCGCCAATAAGCAATAAGGGCTAAATGCTACTATAAATTTTATTTGAGATCCAGCAGCTCCTGTGCAGCCTTCTTATGAAGTAAATTATTATTGGAAATAAGAAACTGGTCCAATGCAGCGCAATAGCTGCTTCCACAACTCCGTCCAGTTGAAAACCAAAATAGCACGAGGACTGAAATCCTTTGAATAGCCTACTGATGCTAATATTTCTGTGGCACGAACAATTCAGCACACCACAACGCACAAAACTTCTACTAAGAACACTTCCCGCAAATGATACAGCTTAAAATTGTTCCTGCTGCTCGGTTACCATATACCGAGAATAAAATACTTTAATTACTCTAACTGCACAGGTCGGCTATCTCGAAACCACCTACTCCGGTGACCGAAAATGCCTTGAGGCTATATGGAAAAATTCCATATACCCACACGCCACATTGCACGAATTTTAGTTCCTCAAGAATTTGCTGGCTGTCTCGCGATACGATGATACGACAGCATGTCAAAAAGCCGAGCTGAAAACTGCTCGAGAATACTTTAAAGTCCGTGTCAATAAATTCAAACAAATAGTCTTTACCGTGATTCTTTGATACGTCGGGCTCCGTCGGCTCCACTACGGTAGGGAGTCGAATCGCTGAACGGTTCTTCTGACGGGGTTCCTCTCCTATTCGAGA
>JAHWFO010051102.1:146020-161341 GCA_023313115.1 Rhysida immarginata | reverse complement strand
AAAGGAGGAGTGGAAGAGTAGTGAAGAAATTTTCAAAAGTTGACGACTTTATGCTCTTGAGGTAATAGTCAAGAAGCACACGGCTAGCATGCGGTGACAATAGAAAGGCACACTTCAGAGCATGATTATGTAAATTGTAGAACAACCCTAGAAGAAATGACAACAATCATTATGTTTCATAGACATTGTTGATAAAATCATATTAAGCTATCTAAAGAAAAATCATACAACATTCATCTTATTATATAACTTAATTTCTCAAATTCATAGGATCCTTGTATAAACATTGCAGAAGAAATCATTGACAACATAAATGTCACCTGAAGAAATATAAATCAAATTTCTATAAAAGAACTGCTTTTAAGTAAAATACAATTGAGTAAATTGTCTCCAGTTTGCAAAAGAAAATGTCTTACAAGTAAACATTGTTGCGAAAGACTTGCATCATTGTTGATGCTGTTTCACGAAACAATCGCAAAAGTAAGCATTAAACAAAGCAAATAATAAAAAAAATGTTAATGCTGGCAAAAATCCGATTTAGATAAAAAATAAAATCTTGTAAACATTGCAAGGAGGATCTTTAGCAGTGAAGCAGAAATACATTTATACATTTATTAAAAAGAAATTTCCCCCCCCCCGCACCCACCCAGCCCGAGTCGTCATCTATTTTTACCCTTTTATCTGCACTTTTTACCTCTCCCCAAGTTTTTTAATCAAAAAAATTGATTTTCTCGAACGTAATATGTATGAAATGTAAAAAACCTCGTTATCTTCTTTCCTTTATCATCATTTCCGAACGTATGATATACACTGAGTGGCCAAATTATTATGACCGCCCCCTTAATACAGTGTTGGGCCACCTTTCGCTCTTATTACTGCTTGCATTCTTCGGGGCATGGATTCTATGAGATGTTAGTAGGTTGTAGGAGGACTTTGAGACCAACTCTGAAGAACTGCACCTTCCAATTCCCGCAGATTTGATGGTGCTGAATCCCGCTGCTTGATGGCCCGTTCGATCTCATCCCACAAATTCTCAATGGGATTCAGATCTGGCGATTATGCAGACCAACGAAGCAAGGTAAACTCTCCGGCATGTTCTTCGAACCATCTGAGGACAATACCAGCCTTATGACAAGGAGCATTGTCCTGCTAGAAGTATCCATCCCCGTCAGAGTACACCATTAACATAACGGGATGTACTTGATCTGCGACAATACTTAAATAATCTTGGGTACGCACACGTCCATGCAGAGGAATCAAAGGACCCAAACAATGCCAAGAAAACATCCCCCAAACCATAATACTCCCGCCACCAGCTTGAAGTGTTGTGGCGATGCAGGTGGGGTCGATGCTTTCGTATTGTTTTCTCCATATTCTAACCCTGCCATCTGCATGATGCATTTGAAATCGTGACTCATCGGACCACATGACCCTTTTCCAGTCATCTACTGTCCAATCCTTGTGCTCCTTGGCGAACTGGAGACGTCTGCTCTTGTTCAAGGCTGACAGTAGATGCTTTCAAACTGGTCGTCGGCTTCCATAACCTAAACGGTGTAATGAGCGGCGAACAGTTCGTTCAGAGTAGGTCACAGTTTGTCCTTGATTAAGATTTGCGCTATTTGACGCACTGTTGCTCTTCTGTCGCCCCGGACAACTCTGACCAATCTCCTTTCAGCTCGAGCATTGAGGAGCCTGTGACGACCACACACTAGACGTTGAGAGCCGGTTTTTTGCTTGGTATTCCACTCTCTGTAAACATCAATAACTGCTGCTCTTGAACACTTCACAAGTTCAGCTGTTTTGCTGATACTGGTTCCGACACTGCGCCCGCCGACGATTATCCCGCGTTCAAACTCAGTTAAATCACGTTTTTTGCCCATATCGTCGCAACACAGTGCAACTGATGGTTCACGTCACCTGCATTCCCTTTTTATAGCTATTTAGCCCTCTAGCGGCAGCACTGTGACGCAATTGCTCATTTGCCTAAAACTGTCAGGTGGTCATAATAATTTCGCCACACAGTGTATAACAAATCATATGTTTCCATAGTACTAAGGATCAAGTGACTGCCACCCCCGCAAATCCGACCCCAATGGAACAATTGGGCCTAAACTTCATAGTACTGTAGATCTTGCCTAGAGGAATTTGGATACTGAATTACAGGCCTTTACGTACCTAAATAGCACATAGATATGTTGTCCTCTCTGAATCCCACCCCCGTAATTCCGACCCCAGTGTACCAATCAAAACCAAACTAAATAGTGCAGATGGACTTGCCCAAAGAAAGCTACATTCCGAATTTCAACCTTCTACTTCAAAAAGTGTAGAAATTATGAAGGACTGACTTTATAAAACCAATAAGTTGCTCCATTCTTCCGCTACTTATTAATTTAGACTATGAGCACGGAGCAATATTACTCTCTTATTCTGTGCTATGAGCACTTGAGCAATCGTGCGTCGACAAAGCGATTTCACGTGCGTGCGCCGATGTCAGTAATGCTTAAAAGATGAACAGAAGGTAACAATATATTCCTTCTTAACAAATGGATTGTTACATGACATGTCGTTATCTTGGTATTCATTACACTCACTGTGTTAGCATGTGAATTCGACTTGAAGGGGTCCACGAAAAATTCTGAGAAGTTGATAGGGCCGAGCTAAGACTTTGATGGTCATATTTCTGAAAACAGAATTTGAAAAACTTAATCCGTTTTCAAGTTATCGTGCAAAAGGCGGACGGACGGACGGATAAACGTACAGATCAAAGGCGCATTCTTATAAGTAGCTTTTATGCTAAAGCTCCTAATAAAAGATACACTGTGTCTCGTGCGAAAGACTTGCAGTCATCGTTGATGCTTGTTCACGGAACAATCGCAAAAATCTTCATTACCGTGTTACTTGTCAAACAATTGTCAATCGTTTCAAATCGTAGACCAGTCAGAAAGCCGAATGCCAGCCACACACATCTCAGTTTTATATATTAGATTATTGAATGATTGAGTTATTGAGCCTCGACAAAATGATTTCACTTGCGCGTGTCCATTTCACAATACTTAAAAGATGAACAGAAAATACCAGTTTATTCATTCTTGACGAATCAATTGTTCTATGACATGCCAGTATTTTGGTATTCTTTACGATCATTGTTTTAGCACGTAAATTCGAAAAAGGGATCCACGATAAACCCTGAAAAGGTGATACAGCCGAGCTAAGACTTTGATGGTCATATTTCTAAAAACATAATTTGAAACAGTTAATCCGTTTTCAAGTTATCGTGCAAACGGCAGATGGTCGGACGGCCGGAGAAACGTACAGTCCAAGCGTGCATTTTTATAAGTAGCTTTTTGCTAAAGGAGTAGATTTAGCAAATTAAAGAAAATAATAAATATTAATTCCAAGTTAAATATCTTTATAGGTAGCCGATCAGTTCGTCACACATCATCTGGTCTGAATCTTTTTTCGATGCTTCAAGTCGTCACATTCACTTCGCTCAGTATCATTTTGACATTCAAGTCAATTTGACTCATTCAGTTCATTTAGTTATGTCGTCACATCCATTATGCCCCAGAATCGATTTGTGACTCAGTGGACTGACAGATTCAGCAAATTACATTGAAATCGTCACATTCATTTTGTCCCAGAATCGTTTCGCCACTCTGTCCGTCACACAGAGGGACATGTTCGTTTCACATCCTGTTCGTCACATTCACTTCGTGACTTCAGGTATTCAGTCAGCTACCAAAAGGGTTATGAATTATTAAATTGTAGCCGTGATATTCGTAGTCCCTTCTTCGAATCCAGTTCGCGGAACTTTTCCTTTTCTTTTTTTTTCATTAATATCTTTAGCCTATGTTTGAAGCATTAAATCCACTTTTAATTATTACTTACGTTCCAACTGTGTTTAATTACACTAGCCAAAAGAATTTAAGATTTTTCTTGTAACAAAATGAAAGTGCGTGATTTTTGGTAGTATTTTTTCTGCTGATTACGAATATAATTTTTAAATTTCTCTAGCATGCACAGCTTTCTTGTTTTACAATGAAACATTTTAAAATCATTCAGTGTTTGGGGCCTGGTAAATTTCCTTGCGGCCCCAAAATATGGATACTTTAACATTGTAGCCGCTTCTCTTCACACCCATTACTTTAACATAGAAGTCTTGCGATATGACATGGTGCACTCATCCCAAACAATGAGCCGTATGTATTGCAAAACCATGGCAATGCTTTAATTCCTTGTAATGTTACATATTGAAGAATCTGTTTTGGCCAAATTCAAAGGAATATTAAAAGCTAAGTGTACAGTATGAAATGCTGCTACAATGCCTGAAGATGCTATAGCAAGAGCTATGCAGTGCTGCCTGGTATTTGCGAGAAAAAGTTGATCAGGAAGGCTTTTTCCTGTGCCTCCAGACGCATCAAGAAAGAAAAGTTTTCCAGGCTGTCCTCTGACAGCATCAATTATCATGTTGTAAGCCGTTCTTTGGTCATCGAGTAGCTTTCGTACATTTTCTGTAACAAAAACTCCAGTTCATCTATATTTTTCTTTCTTTCTCCTTCTATCTATTTATCCTCAATCTATCTTCTTCTTGTGTTACCCTTTTACGTTATCAGATAAATTAGAATTCCCTTAAAAAGAGAGAAATAATGTTGAGGGGAGTAAAAAAGCGTTATATTTCCACCATGACCTTGACTTCGGGTCAATTTCACCCGCCTAAAATCTTCCCAGGGTCAACCTAAATTAACATGCAAAATTTCATCAAGATTGGTTCAGCCAGTTTGGAATGCATCGCGAACAGACAAACAGACATACAGAGAATTATATATATATATAGAAAACAGTAACAGTATTGTAGCGTGACTTCGCTAAGGATTATGGGTTAAGCCATCGTTGATTACAAACAGATTACAAACCAGTGTTACTAATTTAGCATTTTATTTCATGCGCTTGTCCTTTGTGGGACATTATTAATAAAAATTTAAAAAATGCACCAAACAATGAATATGGGTTTTAAACTGGACATACCCCTGCTAAATTAGCAACACTGATGTCAACTTTGGTGGCCGAGAGCGTTAGTATTCAGGCCTTTTGGCTTTCTTGATAATCGGGTTACAAGATAATCTTCTGGCGTGGATCCTTTCTAACTTTTACTGAGAGCTTGCAATTTTCATTTGCCAGGGTATAGGGTTATTGGCCAATTCACTTCAAAAATTAACTATGCTTTTTGAGTGCTTGATAAATTTGGAGGAGACCTCATCCTGCAGGGAATAAATAATGGTTGTAAATGATGATGAGGATATACTGCTTGGCAAAAAATAAAGTTGCTGTTGAATATCCTGTATGCAAATACTAAGGAATTAATCACAGGCGTACTACTGAAGTCATGTGCAAATTTGCGCAGATAATAAATACTTCCTTTAACTTGTCCTGCGTTATTTTATCGCTTTATTTGTTTTGAAGAAAGATGTATGTTTACGCAGCACCTGGTCGCGGAAAAGATGTCACCGACTTTCAGAAGGAGGAAATTGTCGGCTTATTCCAAGCAGAGAAAACAAGCAAAAAGTTTGCAGCAATTACTGGAATGGAGTAAAAAGCCTTGGAAGGAAAGATCTGAATCATCAACCCCGAGAAATAACTGTGATCGGAAAAAATTCTGACTAATCGTGGCCGGAGATCATTAAGACGCATGTTGAAGGAAAACCGAAGAGATTGTACATTAGACCTGACAGGAAAGTTTAACAAGGAAATCAAAAGCTTATACATCCGCACCATGCGACAGAAACATTAAGGACTGGAACTAAGCAACTGCTTTGTCACAAGATATTCGATTACACTGAGCAACAAAATTTAAGATTTTTCTTGGCACAAAATGAAAATGGTGATTTTTGGTAGTATTTTTTCTACTGATTACGAATATAATTTTTAAATTTCTCTAGCACGCACAGCTTTCTCGTGTTACAATGAAACATTTTTAAATCATTCAGTGTTTGGGGCCTGGTAAATTTCCTTGCGGCCCCAAAATATGGATACATTAACATTATAGCCGCTTCTCTTTACACCCATTACTTTAACGTAGAAATCTCGATGTGCAAACTTGGAAACTTGACGTGATAGAAAAAATCTAAAAGCAGATTCGGATTCTACCTACAAATTACTACTAAGAACATTATCTGTGGTCTTTGTGCCAAAAAGTGTGTTGACATAGTGTTATTAGTGAAAACAACAAGAAAAGACGACTACTGTTCCCCCAGAAGGACAAAAAGGAGGATGGAGCAGATGAAAAATGTCATCTGCTCTAATGAATCCAGGTTTACCGTATTCTAGGAGGGTTGGTTGAAAAGCTGTAAATCTTTTATTTGTTAACCGATTTTCAAAAGTCTTTTTACATCTGATACTTATATTTGTCCTCTTATGTAATGCACTATTCACCTTTCAACAGAGTCCCGATCCCTTTCTACGCATTGCGCCAACGCGTGAATAGTCGGATGAACCTGCGGAGAGGAATTCCGTGGTTGATGTCGACACGAGGATTGAATGGCATCTTTCACCTCGTCATCAGAACGCAACGCATGTCCCTTAAGGTGCTGTTTCTTCTTTGGAAAGTGGTGAAAGTCGCAAGGTGCAAAGTCTTTCAACTTTGAACCGCAGTTTTTCATCTTTGAACTGTGAGCACTACAACGCCTCTAATGGGGGCGAGCGTTATCGTGCTGCAGAAGACGGTCCAGAGCTGCCATTCAATCCGGAATTCCTCTCCGACAGGTTCAACCGACTAGTCACGCGTTGGCGAACTGCGTGGAAAGGGATGAAGACAATGTCGAAAAGTGAATAATGCACTACATAGAGGACAAATGTAAATATCAGACACAAAAGAAATTTTGAAAATTGATTAACAAATAAAGTTACAGCCATGGAGGCATTACTTTTCGACCAACCCTTGTAGATAATCAGCGCATCAGGGTAAGAAAAGAACCGCACTATACAAGGCTGTGGAGGCTGTGCGATGATCTGGGGTTGCTTCTGTTGATCTGGTCTCTGTTCTGCAATGTTATGCAGTCGAGTGTCTGAATTTACTGGATGATAAGGTTATTCCATCCTTGGACAAATTTCTTTTTTCTGATCGAACTGGAATGTTCCAGGACGACAATGCCACGATACAGCGCACTTGAATTGTTATTGATGATGATTTTATTTCTCTCTGAAATTGACTTAAAAACTCATGATTCGAGAAAATACATTGTAAATCAATTTTTTTATAGCTCCAAAATAGCTCATCAGAGGCAAACAATTTATTGACAAAAATTATTCTTCTCAGCGAGAGGACTCCGTTTATATCGAAGATATTGACTTTGGTTTGGTTATGTAAATGATTCAGCCATTTCTTCATTGTTAGAAAAAAATTATCCACTATTACTAAAATCCAAGTTCTGTCTGTCTGTCCCTTTACAGACCCGGTCCCTGAAAGAGATATCCCGAAAACATCTTTATTATGGCCGTGTAGGGAACGCTGCAGGGATTTTCATTCCAATTTCGGGAGTTTTTTCCACATACAAAAAAAATTTAATTAAACTCATTTTTCCTCTATCTCTATGGAGTTTTGTTTTCGTGTAGGCAATAATTATGATAAAAAAAAACTCTTGCACAAAAACAACTTGCAAAGTTGTTGATATTTAATTCATCAAATTGTATTTTTAGTCTTAAGTGCCATTTGCTTGAGAGAGTGAATGGTACGATAAATCAATGTCTTATTCCAAGTACATGTATATAATAAAAGCTCTTTACTTAAAGTAATAATATTAACTGTAATTACATTCAGTATTTAAAGAAACAAATCCTATAAAGCTTAACTTTACATCGATGTTGACAGTGACAAGACAAAATAATATATAAAAAACATTCCATTAATTCGTCTTTCTCTTTATACAATAAAAAACTATTTTGGTATTTCAACAATTCGCAGCCGCTCGCTCTTCAACATTATTGTGTGGTTTTTTTCTTATATTTACGCCATCCAGTGACATGATCTATAACTTGCGGACAATTTACTTATTATTTCCATCAGTTCCCCCCTTTAAATTGTGTACAGGTACCTCATCTGGCCGATGGTTGCGTAACATCAAACTTTCACAATGTTTTTGAAATGCCGCCGTACATAGATTCTTTGTCATGATGTCTGCTTCATTTTCTCCAGATGTTCTATAAACTATGTTAAAAGTACCATTAGACACTTTCTCCTTTAAGAAGAAATATTTGCGATTAAAATGTTTACTATTACGACTTATTTTTGGATTTTTAACCCAATCAATTAAAGATCTATTAACAGTATAAATATCTACTGGTTTCACCACAAAACATGCGTGATTGAGTTCGTTCAGAAGATCTATGATCCATTGAGTTTCACATGCTGTTTCGCAAACACTCGCTAGCTCAGCTTCCATACTTGAAAGTGCTACAATCTTCTGTTTTGATGAATTCCAATGAATTGTGCTTCTACCTATTTGAATAAAAAAAAACCATTAAAAGCATGACAATCTTGGGTACTGCACCAGCCAGAGTCGCTACAGGCTTGTAACTGTCTTCCTTCATTTGACAATAATATTCCAATATCCTTTGTTCCCTGCAAATATCTTAGTATTCTCTTTAATGCAGTATAAAGTATTTGTCGAGGATTTTTAGAATATTGAGATAGCTTACTATATACATAAGAGATATCTGGCCGTGTGCATTTAGCTAAATATCCGATACTACCTAAGATCTCCTGATAGGTTTCAGTGTCTACCGGTGGTGAGTCTTCCCACTCGTCCAAATTCACATCATTAGATCCAGGCATAGCAACTTCACGGCAGTTTTCCATATCAAACTTCTGTAAGATCTTTTTTACATTTTTACTTTGATTAAGCATAATTCCACATTCCGTCTTAAATATATTAATACCCAAATATTCTGATCCTCCTCCAGTTGTCTTCAGTTTGTCTTTCCTTCCAATAGCTCAATCATGACTGAAAGGGTTTCTTCAATCTTCGAAATAATCAGAAGATCGTCCACATAAACACCTATAATAACAATCTCATCAATGATTAGTCCTTTAAAAATACATGGATCTGAGTTTATTGGCCTTAATCCTAGACTATAAAATATCTTCGATAATTCTTCATACCATAGTTGACCTGGTTCCGGTAACCCATACAAACTTTTCCTGAGTTTCAGAACATTTCCTTTCCCAATGTCCAATTGTTCTGGGGGTAACATGTATACTTCTCTGTTTAAATGTGCATGTAAGTAGGCAGTTTCGACGTCTAATAAGGAATAACTGTATCCTTGCGATTCGGACAACTGGACTGTATGATTCGTCAAAGTGCAAGCCAGCTCGTTGTCCCCTTCCATCTGCTACTAGTCGAGCCTTACATTTGATACTTCCTGACATCCTTTTCTGAGTAAATACCCATTTGCTACTGATCGGTTTAATATCCTTCTCCATCGGTACAATCCCCCAAACCTTGTGCAATTCCATGGATTTCAATTCCTTATCCATAGCTTCCAACCATTCTTTTCTATTCTCCGATTTGGTGACATCTTGATATGTGTTTGGGCTCTCTTCTATACTAATTTGCGCCATATATCTGTCAACAGGCTTCCGTTCCCTTGACGAACGTCTTACACCCTGTTCCCTTGATCTTTCTTCGCACGCTTCTATTTCCTGTTTTCTCTTCAATACTATAACCGCCTTCGTACTTCCTTTCTTTCTTCCGCGCCTTTGAGTACCTGAGGAACATGGCGGATTATTTTCCTCTTCTATCCTCATGTTTTCTCTATCGATCTGATTATCAACCTGACAGTTCCCTATGTTAGTGTCAACGTCAGAGTCAACGTCAACGTCAGCATCAGGGTCTTCCTCTTGTATCCTGCTTCGACTACAGGACTCTGATCTTCATTACCAACTGTAAACGAGAAAACGTCAATATTATCTTCTTTGACTTCTGGTAATCCAAACTTAGTCTCTGTAAATACATCTCGAGAAATAATTACTTTATCAGATTCAATGTCATAAATACTTTCTTTGTAAGAGAATATCCAATGAAGATTCCTGATTTACCTCTCGCTTCAAATTTTCCTTTTCTGGGTTTTACATCTTTGCAACAAACGTGACACCCAAATATCCTTAAGTGTCAATTATCCATCAAAAGTGTATTTCAACAATTGGACGTTTAGACAACAAAGAGAGAGACGGGAAAACGCATGCTCAAGAATAATTTAATCAGATATATTTCACTACAAGAACTTTTTAACAAAAATGAACCGACTTCATGGGTCCGTCCACTGTAAATGATGATTTGCATGCAAATAGTAAAAATCGTTTAGATAACATGTTCATGACCGTAAGCAATGCATCATGCTGCTGATCAGTTAAAGGTAGTGACATAACCAGATCCAATGCAATGATATGCCAAGGAAACAGAGAATCTACAGTATGTCTAAAATAGGCAGGCGGTTGGAGGGGAAGACAGGGGGTAGAGTTCATTTCATTTTTAGGTTAAAAGGGTTAATATAAGGGTTGTACTACCATTTCCCCCTCCAGCTACTTAAGTTTCCCTTCTGTCCACCAAACTGATTTAATCCTCTAAATCGCGAACATACATACATACAAGATACATACAGGTCAAACACAACCCCATTCAACCTCGGATCAGTAGTTTTTGAAATCAGTTTAAAAGAGCATTCAATAAAGTTTCGTTAATTTTTATTTATAGTCCTTCTTGAAAAAGAAAAAATAATTTCCGTCTTTGAAATGGAGTTTAACCCTCGTTATCTCTAAAAAGACCTAAGCAATCTTTTATAGAAAAAAATACGATACTGTGTTGATGATATGTATTAATTTTTTAATGAAAAAAGTGTTTTTCTGTTGGGGCGGGTGCGTTATTAACTCCAAAATAACTTATCGTGGCCAAAGAAGTTACTTATAAAAATTATTCGTCTTGATGCAAGGAGTCGGTATATGTCAAATTTTTTTGTTCGCTGATATGTACGCTACATTTTTAGAAAAAATATTTAATACTCTAAAAAGGCTTAACCGATTGTCATAAAAAAACCGTCAATGCACAGTGTAAGTTGACAGTGTGCTAATATCTTTGGTTTTGCTTTCTGCCGTTTCAGAGCAGTTGACTTCGCAAAATTGGTCACATAAGTTTAGACGGAAATTTTTTTTTTTAATTTCAACATATCTTCTTGACTCAAGAACTTTTAAATTGATATCAGAAAAATAACTGAGTTGGGGAAAGGAATACATATAACATCACTCGGTTCTTAATGAGTGGTGACCAATAAGGAGCATAAAAGTTACACTTTTTTTTTTAAAAGCGATCGTGGTTTTTGAACCCCACCTAAGTAAAGAAATAAATCCAGTTAATTTTTCTTAAAATGTCATTGCCCATGTATAAGGTAGCTGAAGTGAATGGGATGACTTGAGTGTGTCCAATTGACTGAGTGATGATAAGATTCAGGAATAGAATTAATGTGACAACTTGATTGTGGTCTACTGAATGCGCCCAATCGACTGAGTGACGAAATGATTCCAGGACGACATGAATATGACGACTGAATGTGACAACGGATGTGTCTTCACGACTGACAGATTAAATGAATGGGCAACTTCAATGTGGCATACTGAACATGTTGAGTTGACTGCGAGACAAAATGATTCTAGGGGAAAAGTAAATGATGTGACGAAATGATCTGATAAAGTTTTTGTTTTCGAGTTTGTTTATTTTATAAAACGCTAAAAATCTCCCCCCCCCCACCTTTTCCATCGAATAGGGTAGACCCAATGACGTGATGTTATTTTAACTTGAAAAACAAAACGCGAATGTCTACACGGAAATTGCAGAGAAGTTTCAATAGTTTTCGGTTGAATGTGAGATGATAAGGCTTCTTAACTCGCTCGCCAGTAAAGGCCGCTCCACACTCTCGCGAGAGTGAAGAGCGGCCTTAAGGATTTCTACCTTAACTTTGGTTGAATGCGAGCTGTAGAGCGTAATAATTGTCCTCCCCTCGGAAAGAATAGCATGACCTGAACATAGACGAAACAAAGGCAGGGAAGCAATAAACAAAACGATTCGTTCCACGGATGCAAGCAGAGAAGCCCAAACACAATATATATTCGGGATACTTACAATTTTTGAATTGCGAGGTGATATTCCAAACTCGAGTCTCTAATTTTGTCTTATATCACTTTGTCATTCAGTCAGCTGAACGGATCCAATTCATCGCATTTATTTTATACATTGGCCAAGGATGAAAAATCATCTTAAATGAATTCGCCATGTTTTTTCCATTTTTATTTGTTGTTTTTTTTTTTGTTGTTGTTTTTTTTAAATTTATTTTTGTGCGCTGAATCCTAATCTGCTTTTAGATTATTTCCTTCACAAGCTATGAACATAGAGACTGACATGTTAAAGTAATGGGTGTGAAGAGAAGCGGCTGCAATGTTAAAGTATCCATATTATTGGGCCACAAGGAAATTTATCAGGTCCCAATCTCTGAATAATTTAAAAGTGTTTCATTGAAAACCATGAAATCTGTGGGTGAGAGAAATAAAATCTGAGATCGGATTCATATTCAGCACAAAAGAAAGCATACGAGAATCAGCTCTTGATATTAAAGATGACTTTTAAAAGTTACTTTTTGTTGGCCCGTGTAATGCAAGCCATTCCTTTTGTCACAGATTTACTACTTGATTACTCAACAGGAACATTTATTGTTGTTTTCAAAAATGAATTCGTTATGTGACTACACTTACTAAATGCATAGATAACTTGAATTGAAAATTAAATTCAATTTAAAATTAACACTAATGTTACATAAATATTTTTTTTATTATTTTTTGGAAAAAAATATAATTTTTAATTCTATAAATATGCACACTGTTTTAAAAAAAAGAAAAGACAAATGTTTTTTTAAAAATAAAGATTATATTTTAAACACACAATTAATTCCTATTGCAAAAATGCGTACCTATGACTTGAATATAATGCATTGTAAACTGAAAATGTACGCGTACAAACATTTTAACCGCCATAACTGTATATTTTCATGGCGGCGGATAAAAGTGTTAAAAAATTTAGTTTTTGTTAATGATGGCTGTAGAAGAAGAAAAAAAGAAAGAGACACAAAAACCTGGAATAAAAGCAAATTGGATACAGAATAGAAAGACCCTGAAAAAAAACTCGCGTTTCGGATAGAATCCTTGGTCAAGGCAGAAAATAAAAGTGAGGTTTTTGTTATATAATTATTAAATGAGAAGAAGTAAAGGGCCAGGAGCATTATATAATACTATACTACTAAATTTTAATAATAAAATGGTGCTGATAAATTATTTTATTTATCAGGCATTGCTTTCTTTAAAAAATTAA
Source organism: Rhysida immarginata (assembly GCA_023313115.1). Classification (NCBI taxonomy): domain Eukaryota; kingdom Metazoa; phylum Arthropoda; class Chilopoda; order Scolopendromorpha; family Scolopendridae; genus Rhysida; species Rhysida immarginata. The sequence goes on along the minus strand of JAHWFO010051102.1, from coordinate 147,938 downwards.
AAACAATATTTGATGGGCAATATCTATCACTTCTACCCCCTCCCCCCATTTTAGCGGCTTTTCCGGGGCATAGAAGAATCATGATGGACCCGGCTTATTACATTCATATGACCAGTCAAATTACTATTAAATCGTAAGCAAATATATGCAAAGTGTGGCTGGTTATTTGTAGTGCATACGCTATTTCAAAATGACTTATAATCGGCAAAATACACGCCCATCTATCAGAAAGGTCAGACTCGCCAAGAAGTGACAGACCCCGCAAAACAACTACAATTATAGACTGCACCGCATTATAGCGCGAAAGTCTGAAAGTAATATAACTGAAATATATGAGATTAATAAAGAATGTTATGTAAATATAAGTTGGAAAACTGTTTCACACCGCTCGAATAATGCTGGCCTACATGCAAAAATTCCCTTAATGAAACCTTTTATCTTCACCAAAAATCGTAAATCTAGACTAGAATTTGCTATACTCATTTGTCATTGATATCTAATATGTGGTGCAAAACCTTGTTTTTCTGATAAAAAAAAAGTTTCAACTATTTGGCAGAGACGGAATAAGAAATATTCGACTGTGTTAATGGTCAAAGATTTAATCTTCCACATCAATAGCCAATAGAGACAATTACCATCAATCGCACTGATTGTGTGAGAGCATTTTCTTATGCTAGATAGATGACATCATATATGTCACGTGGCAGTGGAAATGTGTTTAAGATATACAGAAGGATACGTATTCTAATGAAAATAACGTAATTTATTCAAACTTAATAGAGAAAGAACGCACTTCGTCTTGAAGTGACTTCAACTCAAAGAAATATATAAATCCAGTCTATATTACAACGTCCGTTAGGAAATAAAGTATAATTAAATTGACAGTAAACAAGTTCAGAAATTTACAGGTTCATTAAATCAATGGCAGCTAAACATAGCAGTTAGCTAATATGCACATTATAAATCAGAATTCTAAATATCGGAGCATTGGGCACGTTCAAGTTACACCAATAATAGAACGTTGCAGAAGAATCCAATTTGTGAGGAAATTTGTAAAAGGTAAATTTGCACTAATTGTTTAGTAGAACACACACTAGTAGACACACTTAAATAGCTCAGAAATATACAATGAGCCTAGACGATTTGCTATACTCCTATGGAGAACAAGAAGCTTAATTGTAAACAAATATCTTGCCTTAGATGCGGTAATTACTTTGTAAGCACTGGAAACACTAAAATTAGAAGACACAGGTAACAATAATCCGAAGCTGGTGTAAAAGCTGGTGGAAAGATGATAGTCCATTAGACTGCGTTGCACAGTAATAGACAAATTAGGATGACCACTCGAAGAACTGCCGAAAGAATTAAATTGTATAAAGCACTTAAAGTCACTAGCTCCTTCACAATACGGCTAGTAGAATAAAATCAAAGATTTGATATTTGTGGACGAAAGGCAGTCAGCCCAAAGAGGTTTGTCACTAATGGCGTGCCATAGAAAAATGCATTGCGCAGCACATTAGTAAAAGTTTGATGTGACCCATAAGACAATTAACAGATAAGCTTATAATGATAGGTCACCTGAAAATCACTAACTAGCTTCGAGACACTGCTAGTAGCGCAAAAGATAAAGGCTTAGGCCTTAATGACGAAAGTCAGTAAGCCGTAGTAAGAAGACACGTGGCGTGCCATAGAAGAATAACATTTAAGTTCAAATGCAACTTATTTGGCTTACCCTGTATGTCCACGGATATTGGCGGTAAATCAACAGTTCTCGCTGAATTCAGTCCTTCGATGCAGCCCAGGTCATCATTTTAAAACCCCCAAAATCCAAAGGAAAATATTCCATGGCATGGCGCAGTAGCCATTCCTTTTGTCATGCCACCAGATGGAGCTAGTAAGAGAAAGTCCATCTGATGAC
>JAHWFO010051102.1:90925-113642 GCA_023313115.1 Rhysida immarginata | reverse complement strand
TGGGATTTGGTCGGCCCTCTCGTTTATGCCTCCCAAATTTTGTGACATACACCTCTAGAACAAGTGAAATTGATCGAAAATAGTGATAGAACTTTTACTAAAAATGTGAATCGTGCTTTATGTAATAAGTATGTTTTTATAAAATATTGATTTTCTATTTTATTTTTTTCTGATTTTATTAAATAAGACAAATGCACGGGAAGCATGACACAGCAAAGCAAAGTGAGGCCAACTACTATTTAACTTTAATAAAAACGTCATTCTGTCCGTCATCATTGGCTTTAGCTCACTACACGAGCGAAGCGAGAGCAACTTCTAGTTAAAAAATAAAAAGCATATAAATAATAATTAATAAAAAATAAAAAATATTAAATAAATAAATAAAATCAAAATAAAAAGCTGATAGAGACTACCCTTTATCAAAGCAAGAATATTAGAGAATTATCCTGAAAGAAGTATTTAAGGACGACTTAATATATAGTTATAGTAGTAAGATGGTATTGGCTGAAATACTAGAAGAGAACAAATGGGAGGCCAGGAAATTAGGAGACGTGTTGGTATAGGACTGACAAGAGGACAAATAGGATGTGATAGGAGGGCGACGAATAAAATTCCGCCTTATCAACGTATTATTGACAACTCTCCTCTTCTCCATTCCATTTTACCAGAACCACCAAAAGTTTCTTTTAAACGCACATCTAATATTAAAGATATTCTGGTCCATGCTGCTATTACTAAACCACGCACTTCTACTAAGGGATGTTCTCCTTGCAATGAAAAACGTTGTGGCATTTGCCATTTTCTTAACCCTGCCACCTCCGTTTCCAGTAGATCTTCCTCCTTTACTCTCATGATTAATCAGAACATAACCTGCACTTCTCACAACCTTATTTACCTGTTACATTGCAAGGTTTGCCAGAAAGATTATGTTGGAGAAACGGGTAGTTTCATACATACCAGGTTCGCCAGCCATAAGTTCGACATCCTTAGCAATGCTGACGCCTGTGCCGCAAAGCACTTTAATTCCCCTGGCCACTCTTTGCAGGACGTCAGCCTTTATATTCTTCAAAACAACTTCTGTAACAAAAAAGATAGCAATTCGAGTCTTATTTGGAAATTTAATTCCCTCACCCCCATTGGCATTAACCCTAACAAAAGCACTATTCCTTCATTACCTTTTCCATATTCCTCTACAACTTCAACGATTCCCTAATTTGTCGTATGCTTTCTGGGCCCTTTTCTTTCTCTTCATCTTTTCTCAGCTATTTCCTCTTTATAATGTTCTTTCACAGTTTTCTTCTATGTTCATTTTATGTCCGTCCCTGTTTTGTAGGCTTTCTATCCTCCTTTTCTCAGTGACCTTTGACCCTTAGCTCTTTTACGTAGCCCTATAATTCCTAACCTTTTTGTCAGGATTCCCACTGAAATTCTAAATCCCATTTCCCTGATTTCCTCTGACATCGACAGTCTTATTTCCCTGACAAAATTGTAATTTTTATGAAACATGTTTCTAAATTGTGATCATCCACCATAATTCGATTTATTAGTTAGTTATTCAACATAATGTCTCCAGTAAAATCTGTTTCCCTGACATTTCCCAGAAAATGTCTCATTTTCCTGACAAATGCATGAATTTGGCCCTGCTTCCCTGACTTTCTCTGATAACTTTTCATTTCCCTAACATTCCCTGACTTTCTAGAATGTAAGAACCCTGCAGTTTCTGTCATTTTAATTCTGTATGTATTATCCTAATGGATTTTTTCGCCGCCCTCCTATCACCTCCTTTTTGTCCTCTTGTCAGTCCTATCCCAACACGTCTCTTAATTTCCTGGCCTCACATTTGTTCTCTTCTAGTATTTCAGCCATTACCATCTTACTATTCCCAATGCTAACTATATATTAAGTCGTCCTTAGGTACTCCATTCATAACTTCAGGATAATTCTCTAATATTCTTTGCTTTTATAGAATTATCCTTTTTGCTTGAAAAAGGCTAGTCTCTGTCCGAAACGTTAGCTTTTAATTTTGATTTTATTTATTAATTTAATTTTTTTTATTTTTTATTAATTATTTATTTGCCTTTTCTTTTTTAATTAATAACTTTTATTGTATTCCAGGGTTTTTGTGTCTCGTCCTTCTCTCATATACCGTCTTTTAAGGAAATAAAATAAATAGTGAATAGGTATAGTTTACAGTATTCAGAGTACTATTTGATCAATTACATGCATATGTGATCCTTAGATAAATATAATTAAATAAATTTAAAATGAATATATGACTTTCAAGAAAAAGACTTTTGCTTATAAGTATTTGTACATAAAAAAAGAGAAAAAAATATATTCTTTGGGCTGAAAAAAATAAAAATTTTATTCAAATCCGCGGAAGAAGAGAAACGAAATAAAACGTAATTCCGAGGATTTGACATTGGAGAAAGAAAAAAGAAGAAGCACCTCTAGCCGCAATCGACTCGATCCAGCAGGAGAGAGAAAATCGAAGAAAGGTGATCAGAGGATTGAGTGCGAAAAACGGCGCAGAATCCTCCAAGACCAAATAAAAAGAGACGCTGGAGACGGAGGAATCAGAGTGTATGTGGCAACCATCACGAGCGGAACTACTTGGACCAGCCGGATTTTTGTGAGTTTTTGTGCATAGACCTTTGAACTTTTGAATTGTGAACTTTGAACCCACACGCAACAACCAACTAAGGCGTGTGTGGGATTGTTTGTGTTCTAGTGAGTGACCCCACCCCTCCCGGTGACCTCCAGGGAAAGCTTCACCCCCCCAAACTTTTCCAACTTACATCACATCACCATGGAGAATATGGTGATGATGATTTCTGATGGCCCCTTCGCCGTGGGGGCGTTTATGAAAGAGTTATATGCTAAGACGCATATTCCTCCTGTTTTACCGTCTGGTGACCCCGCCATTTCAGTTCTGCAGCGATTATCCCCGATGGAGTCGAGGATGCTCTGCCGACAGCACAACATGGCAGACAGAATAGTGGCTGCTGATTATGTAAAGGTAGAACAGACCATCATCCACCTGATTCATGCAGACCTCGGACATTTGCCAATTCTCGTCCGAGGTGCATCTCTACTGATGGAGAAATCATATCTGAAGAGCTACATGTCCAGCTATGGGGAGGTGCGGAAGGTTTCTTATCCACAACACCCGGATTCTCCCCTGCAAAGGATGGGTAACATCGTTCTGGACATGAAGCTTCAGAGGGACATTCCTGATGGCCTTGTGTTGTAAGGAGAAAAAGTCTCCGTGTCCTACAAGGGGCAGAGGCAGGGGCAGAGGCAAAAAGCTGACCCACGTGAGGAGAGATTGTCCTCTCCTTAAGAAATGTGAATCATGTCTATCCATCGTAGGCAAATCCCACCGTTGCCCGGAGAGGATCCCTGCAGCACCAGCAGCTCCACCATCGACATCGAAGGGAATGCCACCCCAGCAGTCAGCAGTGAGAACATCACTGAAGAAAACATCAGTGTTGTGCAGTGGCACTCTGCTTTCATCCCCTCCTCAGAAACTGAGTGCGACGCCAACTCCACCGCCTCGTCATGCTGAGTTGAAAGAGGAAATGCCACCTCCACCTCCCCCCCTGCCTCCAGTGGCTTCAAAAGTGGTCTCCTATCCACATCCATCAAGCGACATCTGGATGGTTCAGGAGGCAAGCTCGGCAGCAGAAGACGACGCAGACGCTTCATTGTGTTCTGGATCAGTTTTTGTGGAGGAGGAATTTCCAGCCCTTCCATCGGCATCACTAACTTCGATGTTACAGCCGCTGCAACAGATGCACATCTTCTCCGGCCAGATTATCATCTACTGCTGGGAATACGAACCCATCAGTGGCGAAACGGCGGGATCATCTTGCGTCGACTAAGAGTCCTCGCAAGAAAAAGAACAGACGTCACCACAGCAGGAGGGATGGGACTCCTTTCTCTTCTTCTACAGAGCGAGACAGCTGCGCAGACCATCGGCGCAGCCATTCTAATTCCTCTTCGAGTCGGCCACGATCTCCAAGATAGAAGAATTTAGAGCCTCCTTCTACATCTGAGAGGCTGAAGTTTCTGGATAACACAGGTCAGTCTTCGAGATCATCAATGAAAGTCATAAATCCTCAATGAAAGTCTTCTCACTGAACATGCGTTCTCTTGGCTCTTCTTTTAAGCAATCGGTTCTATCGACTTTCATTGCCCTGTACGGACCGGATATTCTCTTTCTACAAGAGGTGAAGTTGGCCCCTTCACAACAGTGCTACAATCTTCCCGGTCTTCACCATCAATATCTATGCGGACAATTTTTTATAGACTCCTCGTCACCGTATGGGCAAAGGGTTGCTACTATCATATTCAATCCCTCCATTTACGGTGTCCAATTGTGTATTTGATGACGAGTGCAGGGTAATTGCAAAGGACATTTCTTCATCTCGCATCGAGTTCTGATTGATTAATGTGTATGCTAGAGAACTTACTAGAGAAACGGACTTTTTTCAGTGACATTAACAACTTTTTGTGCACAACTTTGCCTGTAGTGGTTGCTGGGGACTTGAACTGTTGTCTAGATGATTGTAACATGTTTTCTTCCGGGTATGTGTATCGTTTATGCCAGCAAAACGCATTATTCGATCTTTGGACACACCATCCACAAACTGAACAACCTGGGTTCACTTCCCATTAAGGACCCTTTGTATCATCAAGACTCGACCTGTTTTTGACTGATAATGCGTTTGCTGGTACACCTGGTAAAATGGAGGTCATTCCATGCTCATTCTCCGATCACAGTGCCATCATGTGGTCGTGGAACCCTCCTTTTCCAGGATCAGCTGCAGGCAGTAATCAGCATCGCAAATTGGTTCCTAAACGTTTCTCTACTTGACGAAGAAGAGTATGTTCGTTCAGTTTGTGGTAAACCATCTCCACAATGTGCCTCCTACGTTAGAGACGTGGTTAGTAATAAAGACTAAAACCAAACGCTTTTTTCGGAAGATTTGGGTTCATCGTCATCTACTCATGCTGCAAGAAATCCTGCGTCTCCTCCATTGTTCTACCCCCAAGGAAGAGTTTGCTGATGACATACGCCAGGTGAAGAGTGAGATCAATGCTTTAATGATCCGAAGAGCTGCCGGCACCACACTCAGAGCCAAACTAACCTGGGCTACGGACGTTAGGAATATGTCATCAGCTGTGTTTGTTAAGGAGAGACGAAAGGCCAACAAGAAGTATTGCCGTCGTTTGGTAGTGGATGGTGGGGTAGTGGAGGCTGACTCCGACATCTTATCAGCTTTTCACTCCCACTTTGCATTTTTCTTCGACATCCCAATCGTTCCATCCAACGCCACGAACAAGTGGATAGAGGCACTAAGACCTTTCTCCATGGATACTGACCTGTGCATTACCCGTCCCTTCACTGAAGATGAAGTAAAGAAGTTTCTGTCACGGGATGGCTGCCGTGGGTCCAGTCCGGGCTTAGACAGCATCCCGTATTTTTTTTACAATGCGACCTGGAAACTTCTTCGGCCTTTCCTGGTGAAAGTTTTTAATTCCATCATCCAAGACCCTTCTTCCATCACATCGGAATTTGTTAGAGGGAAGATTATTCTGCTTCCCAAAGTGCCAAATCCAGAACTCGTGACCCAGTGGAGGCCGATAACTCTACTCAACACAGATTACAAGGTCTTTACTGGGGTTCTCTAACAACGACTTAAATTGTTCGCTGAGGAATTCTTTGACCTGGGACAATCCTGTTCGATACCATCATGGCGAATGACTGATAATCTTATTGCTATCCGATGTGTTTTGGAGGAAGCACAAAGTCAACAGCAAACACTTGCTATGTCTTGACCAGGAAAAGACCTTTAATAAGGTGAACCACGAATTTCTCTTCAAAGTGTTTCTTTATCTTCATCTTCAGAAATTTGCTGTGATAATCTCTGTAGTGTATGCTTCGGCCAAATCATGTGTGGCGATTAATGGCTCCACTTCGTCCTTCTTTGTGTTGTCAAAGGGTGGTAGGCAGGGGTGTCTGCTTTCCCCCCTCCTGTACATCTTTTACTTGGAGCCATTACTTCAGCATTTAAATCGCCACCCAGATGTTCGGGAATATGAACTACCAGCAACGTCGATCAACATCCGGATGCTGGCCTATGCCGATGATGTAGTGCTCTTCGCATCTGACGCATATTCCCTGAACATCTATAAAATCACCTTTGATTGCTTTAGGTTTTCGACGGGGAGTTCCATCAACCTCGTCAAATCTAAATGCATCGCTATTGGAAAATGGACTGCCGACGATCTAAAGAATTTTCCAATAACATGGTGTGGCCAAGTGACAGTGTTAGGTTACGTCTTTTCTTTTCTACCAAATAGTGACTCGAGCCACTGGCAACAAGTGATAGATAAATGTGTCTCTCGCCTTGGCAAGAATTTTCGTTTCTCAACTTCAATGCTTATCAAGTTGAGGTTTATAAAAACACATGTGTTACCTATACTTACTACTAAGTGCCTATTCACCTTGCCATCTCATCGGCTTCTGGAAAAAGTGCGTAGAGAAATTGTTAACTGTGTGTGGGGAAACAACATCCGACGTCACCCACTAAGCTCTGCGTACCGTTTTACCCCTTTTGAGGGAGGAGGACTTGGATTGCCCAATCTACGATCTTATCTTCAAGCAGCTAGATGGCTGCTATGATTCGGGTGTTTCTTCTCCCTCCTCCGATTTCGGCGAACTTTGTAGTTCCTCACCTGCGTTTTTTTTTAAGGTGAATAGGCTACCGTTATCCATTTTATTGCCAGTGGTTACGGCCTTCGTTCAACCGGACTTTACAAAGAACTTTCAACTTAATTTGGTGACATTCATTCCCCGATTGCGACAATTAGATTCCCAAGAGTGGGGGTCACTTACAGCTCTCTTGGTTTTTCCAGCAGACCAGTCTGAGTGAGACCACTGACATCTTCCGTTTTCACTCAGATTATCCGTGGACGAGCATTTTGAAAGCAATCAAAACGGTTGCGTTTGATCGATCAGTTTTCAGCTACCAATGGAGATTGCTGCACCACGGATTCATCACTCTTCAACGTTTACACTTGTGGAGAGTGGTGAGGTCTGCTGGATGCTTAGTGTCTGGTGTTGAGGAGTCCGTCCAACATGTGTTCTATGAGTGTCCATTCGCTGAGTCCATCTGGGATCGCTTCAAGCAGTATTATGACCTGAAAACCTTTTCATATCGTTCTGTACGATTTCTGCTTGACGGTCCTATCGGCGAACCATATAAATTGGACGTAGCCGTGTCTATTATGTTTTTAAATAGAGACGTGTGGTGTGCTCATGTGGAGAGACCCATGAGGCACATGGTATCATCAACATCAGTATCTGCCCCTTCTGCAGTCTGGAAAAAGGCAGCTTTCCATCTAAGGTCCTTTCTTCAGATTAAGTGGCTTCGGCTAGGTCCTCTGGTATTTAAGCGTAAATTTGCAACATCGAAGCATTTATGCTCGGTCGTCGGAGGGGACCGTTCTTTTCTCTTTACCTTCACGACCGAGTTCTAATGGTTCGTCGGATTTGCGGATGGACCTCATTCTGAGGCGTTTTTAAAAGTGTAGCAGTCCGTTAAGGGCTGCACGAGGTTTTACAGATGTCTGCCATTAAGATCTCAAGTTTAGGCATCTGCTGAGGCAACAACATCAGCCTTAGCTCCAACAGCTACTTGGACCAGTCGGACAAAGATGGATCTCAGCCTTCCCCAATGACCGGGCATAGAAGATCAAAAGGAACGCAAGCATCTAGGGCAAGTAACAAATTGGATAATTATAGACTTGACTTTGAAATTATTTCTCCGAAGACATGCCCACCATGGAGGTCTCATCAATGCGCGGCTGCCCAGCCCGCTGCCCGTAATCGTGAGGTACGAGAACACGACAGTAGCAAGAAGAGAAGGAGACGTTATCGGCCCAACAGTCAATTTCAACGGTGGCGATGATCCAGCCCGACCGAGAAGGAACGACGCCCGTATCGGCCCACCGGTACAATGGTGCCCAACATCACCCGGAATCGAATCAGGCCCTATCAGGCTGATAGGAGATCGCAGAGGGTCCAGACTGGGTTTAACGTTTTCAAGCTAAGTGCAATTAACTGTTCTCATATAGACATTGATGTTGGTATAAATTTTGCCATTAATACGAACATTATTTCAAGGTTACAAAGGAGCCGAGAACCCACAGAGGAAACTCCCTAGGATGAAATAGTGGCCGAGGAACCACCCGCTACATACGACGCCGAAAGGGAGCCATTGACTCCGCACCCGGAACCGGAGACGAATCCCCATTGTTCGGCCGCACAAATACGACACGAGGTCGACCACAAACTGATGCTGCTCGGACTTTCGGACCCAAAAGTTGCTCTGCATCGTACTACTGAATCCGAAATCATCAAACCTCAGCTGGGCACGACCAAGCGTCTCCCGTCAATTCATTACTTCCCGTGGAGGATCGAGTCCTTAGAAGTCGTGCTACCCATCGATAATTTAGCCGGTATTCTCGCGGGGCACCCTGCAGAATGTCCGCGCTTGGACAGTGATGCCACTTCTAAGGGTACTGTAAATTATGATAATAGTTAAGTCTAGCTTAATCCACCTTCCACGGAGCTTAGCATTATTAATAGCTACGTATTGGATTGCATTTTAATATACCTGTTCTATTTCATACAGCCCACCTCGCATGGTCGACAAATTTGCAAAGGTCGTTGCCATCCTGTGTAGCAGTGACAAACGTCGCTTCTCAACCTTGGCCAGACGCAAGGGTCCCACACTCAGAGATCGGCCTCGGTGGTTCAGCGGTTGCGTGATGGCCTCAGATACCCGAGTACGCCGGTTCGATCCCGGCCGAGGACAACGATGATTTCTCAGGGGGAAATCCTGAGATCACGCACTTCCTTCAGAAGGGAAGTAAAGCCGTTGGTCCCGTGTAGTCGTTTGCCGGCTGCACGTTAAAGAATCCTTGCGAGGCAAAATTTGAGGCCCCTATAACGCCGTCCTGCAATGGCCATAGCAGTTGAAAAGGACGTTAATACCAAACAAACCAAACCAAACCTGCCCACACTCAGAGGACAGCTATCCTTCGGGGACGTTTGTTAGAAGCCAGACCATCTTTCCAAAACTTGGAGATAGGATGCCAAGGAGCGCAATCCACGACCAACCAATCTCGACATTAGCTAACGAATTGGACTGATAAACTGATGATTGTGATTGCTTATCTGCTATTTATTATTTATTCCGTTATCTGGATGTATTATTTCAATTGCTACAATGAAATAATTATTCATTATACCTCCCGTTTCTCCACTCTGTTTGTGCCCTATAAAAATACACGACAGTGAATCAAAAAGAAAGGCACACTCTGAAACAGTAAAAACAGATGTAAGTTAAAATATCATACACACATTCTGAAGAAACGTGCAACATTTATTTCACTTTTCTACATAATCATCCGACAATTGTAAACACTTATCTGACGTAAAATTAACTTTCCTTTGCTGCTGTGGTAAAAATCCGCTCCAGCATTTCTCAACCAAGTCAGCGCTGCGTCTTTGACGTCGTCACCAGTGCGGAATTGTTTTCCTCCCAGGTCACATTTAATTGTCCAGAATCATCTCATAAACGCGGGCAATATGCTCGGGAGTGTTGGATGTGGATGGTCTTCCTGCGCAGTATTCGTCCGTCAAATCTGAGCGCCCATTTTCGAACTGCTGGCACCTATTCACAATTACAGGACTAGAAATCACCTTATCCCCGTAGACATCGTAAATTTCCTTATGGATTTCAGTGCAATTTAAGTCTTTCGCCCACAAAAAACGGATTGTTCCCTGGGTCTCCAACCTGGTCTGTATAACCTTGCTGCGCCGTGACAACAATACTCTTGCGTACGCAGTAAATGCGTGAATACGTGGGATCATACCATGTTGCAATTATAGACTTACAGGCGAATGATGTCGGCACTCTTCGACCGCAGATGGTGGTGAATGTAACTTACGTTTTGATTCACCCTCGTACGTATCAAATATACAAAAAACGTTATACTGTCCGTCATCATTGAGATTTCTTCACTTCTGACCAAACCACAAGAATTATCTTAATGAAACAAAATGCTATATAGGTCGATAATAAACAATTAAAATGCAATTATGTTCAAAAAAATTGACTTCGGATTTGGTCAAGATAATCGATTTTATGCCAAATTCTTCACATTTTTTCAATGTGTAAAGATGTTTTTTAAGATCGACCAAATAAAACCTGAAATGTAACTTCTAATTAGCTCCATTCATCGAGGTATAAATGGTATCAATCAAATTTTTCATTGCAAAATTGCAGCCTTTTCAAATCCAATTCCATTTCATTTCAATTTTAACTAATAAAAACGTTATTCTGTCCATCATCATTGATTTCCCTCACTTCTGACCAAACAATAGGAGTTATCTTCATTAAACAAAAATTCTCTATAGGACGATAATAGACTATTAAAATGCATTTAAGTTCAAAAAATTGACTTCAGGTTTGGTCTAGATAATCGATTTTATCAGAAATTCTTAATATTTTTAACTTCCATTTGAATCACAAGAATTTGAATTTCGTATAAAATATGGTCTTAAAAATTTTATTTTAACGTTTAATATGTTGTGCTGTCTTTTGTTGATAAATAATCAATTGATAAGAAAAATTTATCGGTCAATTTTTGTTTTCATCAGTGAATTTATACAAGGTAATAATTATAATTTATTTTAAAATTAAAGTTGAAATCTTGGATGGATGATTTAACGAAAAATAAAACACCTCGGGAAAATGTGTTGGCTGTGTTTATATAATTGAGTTGTTTCAGAATAGAGGATAGCCACATTCACACATTCATATTGTTGCACCCAAAAATTCTAAATGCGACGATTTTTAAAGGAAATAAAAAAATTATTTTTTTTTTATCTAAGATTGGGCCCAATCACAAGTTTGTCTTTGATATTACGTATCATGACAGGTGTGAATATTCTTTATTTGTAATGAATGTTATCGATGAATGATTGGCAACACGCTAAAGAAAACGTTTTACTTGTACAAACTGAATTTGATTAAGTGAATAATTTTGACAAAAATCATTTTGAAAAAATTTCTTCGTGAAATTTTATTGAGCAGCATTGTTGAAAAGATACAAGACTCTAAGCGACATGTATTGTTCCGGCTCGTGAAGTTTTCTTTACTTGTTATACTTCTCTTCGAGGTCGAAAAAGAGACACAGTTGTTGTTTTTTTTATGGAGGAAGACGATAAAACGACGTCGGGTCGAATGAAGGTTGCGCAATAAAAAAAGAGGGAATCGGCGTTAGCGGAACTGAAATTTGGAAAAGAGATATTATTCTCTTCCGTTCTCGTCATTAAGGAAAAATCCAACTACGAAGATAGGTTGTATTAATAGGGAAGTCAAACACGAATGGCTTCTCGTTGGTTGTTGAAAGGCTCAGAAGAAAATAAGAGATGAACAACCAAGTAGAAATCTTCGGTAATAGAAATAAAAAAAAATAGATATCTTTCATAAAAAAAGGAAAATCCGGTAAGCTAAACAGTTTAATGGCCTTACTCAAATATATTCCACAGAAGCTGTCCAGTTCTTCTTTATTTTACAGGATCCCGAAATCATCTGGCGTATCAATCTAGTAATAGTTATTCGCACTCTGGTTGAGTTGTCCCTTACATCACAGTATGAATGCATGCAATCAATGGATCGATTTCCAACAAAATGGACATAAGAACGAACGTTTGACGGAGTGAAGGTCGTATATAGTGGTTAAGGTTGGCGGTCCCTATTAATATACTAACGCCCCCCCCCCTAAGTTACGCAGCATTATCCCGCCCCCCCCCCTCACCTCGCCCCCGTCAGTCTAAATCAACGCGACCTAAATTTGACTGTTTGTCGTCTCCCTGTAAAAGAAAAAGGAATAGAAAAGATTAGCAAAATAATCGTTCATAAGTAGTCTCCTGTATCCAATCTCCTAGATTTCGCTTAATGATTTTGAACATAGTTGGGATGAACATATGGGATCACATGTATCATTTATGTTGTACACCGGATCCAGTCTTTCTATCATTCACCGAGAAGTGGCTGAAGGCTTGGTAGCCTGGTCTCGTAAAAGCGACAAAAATAAAACCAAAGTTGCGAATGGAGCGAGACAGTTACTCGGAGAGTACATAACCAGTGTCCAGGGAATTGATTGTGGACCAATGAAGATAAACCTGTGGGTGTCCACCGCTTTACCTTGTGACGGCATACTAGGACTGGACTTTCTACGCAATGTCCAGTTAAGGCTCAATGTGAAGGTCAAATCCTGCCTTAAGTGTAGAACAGAATTTGCAGCAATCGAGGATCCCGAAAAGCAAGTGTGGGAGATGATAGAGGAGGTACGTCAGAATATGGACAGAATAACCGAAAAATATCCCTTATACGAACATCACATAGATACTGGTCATAATCTACCTGTGAAGTTGAGGCCATAGCCTCAATCCCCGGTGAAGATGAAATCCTTCGTCGTTTAGTCACTGATATGGAGAAACAAGGAGTGGTGACGCGTATAGAGAATGCGTGGTCAAAAAGGGAGGCGAAGAACACAGTTTCGTGCTCGACGCGCGATGCCTCAATGCTCTAACGAAACCCATGGCTTATTATCCGTTACCGATGGAACAGATCCTGCGAAATCAATTCCACGCAAGAATCTTCTCGATCTTGGATTTAAAAGCTTCGTATTGACAGGTTCTGTTGGATAAGGCGTCGCGTGAGAAGATGCGATGCGAATAAACACGCCGTGGGAGGAATGTTGACTCAAGAAGTAGATGGGCAAACAAAGATCATCGCTTATTGCAGCCGGGCCCTTACGGAGTTAGAAACTCGTCATTCTGTCATTGAGGGGGACTGTCTGGCGGTGATGCATGCCATAGAAACTTTCCGTCCTTACATCGACGGCACTCACTTCGTAGTGTATTGCGATGCGCAAGCCCTTACATGGATCAACAACTTCAAAGACCAGCATGGCCCATCACTCGCTGGGCACTCCGCCTACAAAGTTATGACTTCACCATTAAACACAAGAAAGGAAAGTTTAATTATATACCGGATGCCCTGTCGAGGGTTTCTCTGGTGACTGATCAGGAAGAACCTTTTAATTGGGTTGCAGTGCAATCGCAAGACCCCTCCTACTCTATTTATAGACAGCGAGCCTTAGATGAACGGCAAACGCGTTGGGTAATGATACATAACGTAATATGTAAAATCGACGGTGAAAAAATGCGTATTTGGGTACCGAAAAAGGCGATTTCGAGACTAATAACTTATTGGCGCGAGGGTGGTGAACTGGTTCATCCTGGTGCACACAAGATGGTGCATTTCATGCGGAAACGTTATTTTTGGGAAGGACTGACGCAAGATACAATTGTATATACAAACACGTAATGGAGTGCATAAGTTGTCAGAGATGCAAACCAAAAAATTACAGCCAACCAGTGCATTACCTCCGACGTATTGTTACAGGCCCTATGGTTTTATGGTCGTTGGATTCCTTCGGACGTCTACCTACATCAACGACCGAAAATCGCCATCTTTTAGTCGTAGCGGATGCCTTTTCGGGATGGATGGAAGTCAAGCCCGTACCCGCGCTGAATTAGGGACAAGTAGTCGCCTTCACACGAGAATGTGTACGTCGTTTGGGGCCACCGGATAGGATAATACACGACAATGCTACTTATTTTCGAAACCCCACGGTAAGGAACTAACTTGAATCTGTACGAATAGGGATCTCATATAGTGAATAATTTATAAAAAAACTCTTTAACCACAACAATATAATTACAAGAAAAATACAACCTGATCTTGCTGGAAGCACTTTTCGAAAGCCAAGCTTTCATTATTCAACAGCCTATGAGAACCTCGAGTAAAACTGAGAGAACTAACCTTTGAAAGTTTTTTCAAGGTATTTATAAGGAAAAGCAACCAATCAAATGAATAGACAAGGAAAACAAAAGCAACTATTTTCTCTGATTGGTTATCTGGTTCACCCAAGTAATTAATGGGGAATTACCAATGGGTCCTGAATCTAAGTTCAGTATCTGTTTTTTATCACTTTTTTGAATAGCTATACTTTCGAAAGCGTCCAAAAGGTTTTTTCTATTTATTGGCATAATCAGCTTTACATTGTCCAAAGGGAAAACATGTCCGGTGTCTAAAGAATGCTTGGCCACTGACGATTGATTACTCCTTCCATATTTTCTGTGGGCCAAGTGCTCCTTGAATCTAGTCTTGATATTCCTGAACGTCTGTCCTTTGTAAATCATGGGGCAATTGGCACATCTGATTTCGTAGATCCCTGGTTTCAATAATGGGGGGATTTTGTCCTTTGGGTTGTGTAGTAGATTTCTGACCTGATTTGGATTGCCAAATGCAAGAGAAATGTCAAATGATTTGAAAACTGCACTAAGACCTTTAATTCTCTCAGTTTTACTCGAGGTTCTCATAGGCTGTTGAATAATGAAAGCTTGGCTTTCGAAAAGTGCTTCCAGCAAGATCAGGTTGTATTTTTCTTGTAATTATATTGTTGTGGTTAAAGAGTTTTTTTATAAATTATTCATTGACACTATCCACATTTTTGCTTTTATTTATGTATCTCATATAGTGTACCATATGCTCCATGGATAAATCCCTTCGAGAGGTACATGAGGTCTTTGAGAGAAAAACTCAGGTTGTGTATGAACGAGGAACGACCGCATGATTGGGAAGCACATATTGGGAAAATTGTGTTCAATCTAAGAGCCACGATACACAAAGAAACGGGTTTTCACCGGCTGAGTTAATGGAAGGAGTGGATTATTTACAGAGCCCGATGGCCAGTGTTGTCACGGATAATAGACGAATAGAAAATATACGCCAAGCTTATTGTAGACGCTGGAGACATTGGAAGAAAAATCGACGAAAAGTAAATAAAAATAACGTAACGTTCGAGAAATATGAAAAGGTATCAGTACGGAATGATGTAGTACCCTCTCTAAAGCGTCACTTATGTGCTAAGTTAAGACTTTGGATTATGGACCTTTGTCGTAATGGAAAAACTTGAAGGAAATACTTTTGTGATAAAGAAAGTTTCAAGTCCCGCAAACCAAGACAAGTTAATAGTCAACATAACGCATCTCAAGAAATTAAAAGGAAATGTAAAAGTACCATGAAAACGAGAACTTTGTAAATGAAGAAAATTTGTATTGGATAGCCGTCCCGGGCCTTCGATGCTAAGGGGGTTCCCGAAGCTTTCCTCGATAAAAGGAGCTCCACGACGCTATCGGTGTTAAATAAATTTGTGGAATACTAATTCAGGTCGAAGGATCGCTCGGGATGAGCTTTCGTGCGCAGGTGGGGGTCTGTTGCACCCAAAAATTCTAAATGCGAAGATTTTTAAAGGAGATAAAAAAAATATTTTTTTTATCTACGATTGGGCCCAATCACAAGTTTGTCTTTTGGGTGCTCCAGGTTTGAAAAATATTTCTTGATGAAATTTTATTGAGCAGCATTGTTGAAAAGATACAAGACTATTAGCGACGTGTATTGTTGCGGCTCATGAAGTTTTTTTTACTTGTTAGACTTCTCTTCGAGGTCAAAGAAGAGAGACAGTTTTTTTTTGGATGGATGCAGCCATGGAGGAAGACGATAAAACGACGTCGGGTCGAATGAAGGCTGCGCAATAAAAAAAGAGGGAATCGGCGTTAGCGGAACTGAAATTTGGAACAGAGATATCATTCTCTTCCGTTCTCGTCTTTAAGGAAAAATCCAACTACGATGATAGGTTATATTAAGAGGGAAGTCGAACACTAATGGCTCCTCGTCGGTTGATGACAGGCTCAGAATGAAATAAGAGATGAACAACCAAGTAGAAATCTTCTGTAATAGAAATCAAAAATAAAATGGATATCTGTCAAAAAAAAAAAGGAAAATCCGGTAAGCTAAACAGTTTAATGGCCTTACTCAAATATATTCCAAAGAAGCTGTCCAGTTCTTCTTTATTTTACAGGAACCTGAAATCATCTGGCGTATCAATCTAGTAAAAGTTATTGAGGTTATATAACAGCTCATTGTGTACAGTTACATATTAAATGCGGTATGCAATGAAACGCCAGAAAGGAGAGACTGTGCTTGGATGGCCCTGGCGAAACCGGTAAAACATTTTTGCTAGAAAAAGTGCTGGCGATTGATTGAAAAGCAAAATTGCCCTGGCAATGGCAAGGAGTGAAATTGCAGCACTTCAATTAATGGTCGGGCAAACGGCACATTCAATTTTCAAGCTAGGCCTGGATATAAACGAAACGTGAACTTGCAATACCCCCATTCCTGCAACATGCAGAATTGCTATGCCAAGGACATGCGAGTCACTAAATATATTTCTTTTCGTATAATCTATGGGTCTTTAATGTTGCTTATTGCCTGTGCTCGGTTGCGCCGAGCACAACACTATTGTAATAAAAAAAATTAATTACATTTTTGCAATGCTAATTTGGCGCGTTGGTTACATGGCGTGTTCGACAACCTTGATATTGTGGGTTCGATCTTTCAGGATACACTTTTTAAACAGAAGCAACTTTTTTTGCTGTCTTCGTCTTGCCGTCACAAGCTCGGCAAAGACGGGAAGGTACGATTTTTATTATATATGTCCGTCCTCGCCGAGCTTAAGCATTTATTTATTGATTTATTTATTTATTTATTTATTTTATTTGATTTATTTCAGAGGGGTACAGAGCATCCACCCGGGGTAAATACGGGTGCGCCTTAGAATCGAGTAAATACGGTAAACCGAGACGCGAATTTAAGGTGGAGGCAAGGGAATTAATATGTCTGTCCCAAGATAGGTTATGGGATTATGTAAATTCCAAAATATTTAAATGACTTAGAGGGAGTGATATATTGAGAGTTGTATTTAAGCGAGAAGATATTGGTGTCAAATTTTTTGATATGTTGGGTAAAAATTATATAAAAATTATATTAAACTTATGTTAAATACATAAGAGTGAAGAATCCGCAAGTGATAGTGACATCATCGGCATAAAGATTAAGAGACAAAGGGAAAAGTATAAAGGAAAGATCGTTAATGAACAAATTAAAAAGAAAGGGAGAAAGGATAGATCCTTGGGGAAACCTGGAGTTAGAAGTAATTAGATCAGAGGATAAATTAAATAAACTTAATATCTGACGACTCTACTTTCTGTGCGCTGCCGCAAAATATCACGATGTGCACTGACTCCAGTGCTAGGTAAAACCACAGCAGCGTCCGAAGTTGTCGGTAAATTGTAGGGCCGACGGACATTAGGTTGAACGTTTTAGGTATTAAACAATATAACAGCCAATTCCGAATAATCAATTTCAATAAAAGCTACAAAGCGGGGATAACGCAGGCAATTCGGTTTAATACCAAGAATATTTTTAGAGACGACTGACCATTTTGTAGAATTCAAACGTTGACAATTTTCCGTTAAAACCTTAAACCTTAAACAACATCGGTTTATACCTAGAGTAGATAGATACTGATACTCCGCCTTCGTTTTGTCTTGAAAAGCTCGGCGAAGACGGGCATCTCGGCTAGTAGTTAAAATAAAATAATTCAATGTTTTATTTTTTGTTGCTTGTGATTGTTAGATGTGTTGTGATTGTTGGTTGTTTGTTAGTTGCGATTGATTGTTGGATGTTTTATTATTGTCCTCATTTTTTAGAAGTAGTGTCCATTTGTTGTTTATATCTATTGATGGTTTGGCTAAATTTTTCTTATTTGTAATGATATTTATAGTTTCTTTTATTAATCTTTTTATAATTTTCTTCTTTTCTAATGATTTTTGTGTTATTCGAATCTGGTGTGTGATTTTAATTGATACAGTGCTTAACTAAATGATTGTTTTTGTCTTTGTGGCGAAGTGCTCTTTCATGTTCTTTTATTCTTATTTGTAGTTGTCTTTTTGACCTGTGTAGATATGTTCACAATTTTTACACGGAATTCGGTAAATTGTTTGTGGTGATACAATATGCGGCCCTTTACATGTTGCCTCCTGGTTGCAAGGGCGGATTTCCGCATTTCTTTGCCCTAGGCCAAAGAACATAATCTGCACAAATCTCTATCCCTTTTGCCCATTGTTCAATTTTATGTGACCGCTCAACCCTAATCTATGGTCTAGATCAGCGTTGCCCAACCTACAGCCCGCGGGCCAAATCCGGCCCATGAAGCTCACTCATGTGGCCCGCCTTTATGTACTAAGAATCAGATGCAGACTTCTGGTTAATAAAATGCAACACTTCGGTCACTATAAAAGTTCCAAATATTTCTTTTGCTTGTGTTCTGGCCCGCTGTCACAACTAAACCACTGAGCAGAGTAAAAATATTTAGTGTACAGGAGGGAAAAGGCGGGAGACAATTTATTGAATTTAATTCTATTTAATCTCAGAGTAAGAATGCGCTGTTGACCCATCAACTCATACATATTGATGAAAATATTATTTTCTTTTCTCTCTTACATTATAATAGAATAATGGAAGCTACTACCTTCTTAATTAAAATATTAGAGTTAAACAATAGCTCGTATCTTTTTAATTATAATAAAAGAAATGAAACAACTAAGCTTTTCACTTTTAAATATAATTCCCAAATTTAAAGTCGAGCTCTTTGCTCGTCTGGTAATTAATCTTTAACAAATTAACTGATCCGTTCACAAGTCGCTATAAGAAGGACAATTGCTTAGTCGAACTTCTGTGGCAGTTTTCCACTTGAAATTCGATCGTCCAACAAATCAAGTTGTCTTCGTAAAGGCCTTGGCTTCTTCCGCTCGATGATCGAACCAACCAGGACGAACGTAGGAATAAGTATAGCTGGTGCTAATGGTGACCGTCGAATCTGAACACGGCAACCTTGGCAGGTAAAGCTACTCGCCGGTAGGAACTGTAGAGAAGATAAAATTGACACATTAATAATAATCCAGTCAGTTTGCCTGGCACAAAGTTTACAACACAACGCAATGCAAGTAATATAAGAGTTACTACCAAAGGACGCAACGCTGCCTACCAAGCGCGGCAGAACGACTATACTTCGTCCAACAAGAGAAAAACAGGGTGTGTTTCCGGTCTGATATCGACTACTCACTCATCCGCAATGCTTTGTGGGATCTCTCCTTCAGCGGCTGCACAAGTCAATTTGTAATGGCGACGCCCGTGCAACAACTCTTCAGCCAAACAAGGAAAAACTATTCCCAGCCAGGCTAGGGAGATTTGTGTGGAACGTATTTTGCCACTTTAAAGGAAAATAGTGTTTTAAAAGCTCATCTGCTTTGATAGAAGAAACTTCCAAGGCAACGCAAGTTTCTTTTTCTTGCGTTCGAACAATTGTTCAAGAAGGAAACGAAGCGTCTTCATGCGAAGCTACCACCCCCCTCTCCTCGCTTTTCGACTCCTGGAAAGAAAAGGCCCAGGGAATCTCGAACAACGATATATATAAAATTGAGTTAAAAGATAATTTTATGAAGGGTACAACATTTTTAATTATAATTAAAGCAAAGCAATTGAATAATATTAAAGCTTCTGCTGTAATATTATTTATTTATTTATTTATTTATTTGTTAATTAAAGGTACAATAGCACCCAACAGGGACCGGTATGGTCAAGGACCGACAAGTTAAGCCCCTGCGGGTACAAAAAATTAGATACAATGCAAGCAATGCAATTAGTAAGAAAAGGGAAGGGGAAAGGACAAAAGAACAGAAAACACAATAAAAATTATGTAATGACGACAGAAGAATAAGTTCAATATGAGATAATATAACATTGTAAACATTAGAATATTTATAATAGAAATTATACATTGGGTGTAGACATTTGAAATTAATTAACACATAGTTGTACATCAATAAGATCATAAACTTGGTCAAACTAAACTTACATTGCAGTTATAATCAGAAAAAAAAATTTACAAAAACTTAAATCATACCTTAAAAAACGCTGTTTAAATATCCGTAAATTAATAATCAAAAAAGAAGCATTAGACCAAAATTGTAGCTGAAATTTGTTTTTGGTGGAGTATGCTAACTTAATATAGAGAAAGTATCTGAAATTACAAATTTCTTTAAGGCTTTACGAAATACATTGTAAGGAGATAACAGACGAATTCCAATAGGTAAACAAGACCAGTATCTTACCCCAATGATAGAAATACATCTAGCACGATAACCATGTTTAGCTAATGGGAGGCATATATCACTCGCATTACGGGTTCCATAGTTATGCCTATCTTTATGGGACTGAATGATTATAGGAGTTGATAAGAATAAATGGGAGTTGATACTTTTATACATAAATGCACACATTTGAATATAATAGATCTGAAATATAGTAGGAATGGATGTAAGCGAAAAGTAGTTCGATACCGATTGAGGTTTAGGGATTCTAAATAAAACACGCAAAAACCATTTCTGAAGTTTTAAAAGTCGGGATAAATTATATGAAGTGGAGGATCCCCAGAATATGATACAGTAACATAATGAGGAGTGTATCCAAGCGTAATAAAGAAGTAACAGGATATTGTTCGGAAGAAAATAGAGTCTGGAGATCATTCCTTGCTTTTTATTAAGATTCAAAAGCAGAGAATCAACATGGTGATTCCAGGTTAAATCATGCGCTAGAACTAAACCCAGATACTTAAAGACCGGTGTGGAATCGATAAGCTGATTTTCGTAATAAACTTGAGGATTAATTGGAATATTCCTTTTGTTTCGTTGATGGAAAACATTAATTTTGTTTTTTCAACATTCAACACTAGAGAATTTGTGTCATTCCAATATTTCAACTCTCTCAAGGCCGAATTAAGAAGAGCTAACAATGGATCTAAGTCTTTATGAGAAAAGAGCA
Organism: Rhysida immarginata; assembly: GCA_023313115.1. Taxonomy (NCBI): domain Eukaryota; kingdom Metazoa; phylum Arthropoda; class Chilopoda; order Scolopendromorpha; family Scolopendridae; genus Rhysida; species Rhysida immarginata. The sequence continues at coordinate 92,703 of JAHWFO010051102.1, read as the reverse complement.
GTGTCACATCATCAGCATAAAGAATTGAGTTAGTAGGAAAAAGAGCCAAGGGAAGATCATTTATAAACAAGTTGAAAAGCAAAGGGGATAAAATCGACCCTTGGGGTACACCAAGATTCCTTAGTAAAATTTGAGAAGATTTTCCTGACATAGTTAAATAATAACGGCGGTTGGTTAAAAGATCAGTAAGCCACTGAAGAGGGGGGCCTTTTATATTATAATAAGAAGATAATTTGAAAAGAAGAAGAGGAAGAGAAATGGAATCAAAAGCTTTGGAGAAGTCAATGAAAATGGTAGCCACAATTTTATTAGAGGACATTTCGGAGGAAACATATTCAACTAGTTCGTATATTGCTGTATCCACACTCCGTCTCGGGACAAAACCATGTTGGTTAGTACTGATAAGGTTAAAAGAATAGATGAAGTTAGACAGACGTGTATAAAAGAGTTTCTCAAAGATTTTCGCGAACACAGGGAGAGTGGAAATTGGTCTATAATTAGAGAATAATTTTGGATCGCCTTTTTTAAAAATCGGCGTGACTCTAGTAAGCTTAAGTACTGAAGGATAAGTGCCGGTAATTATAGAGGTATTGAATATAAATGCTAAAGGTAAGGCTATTAAATGTCTAACAGTTATAATGATGTCAGGTCGTAAATCTAGAGGATCCGAAGTTGTGGATAGTTTAAGTTGACCAATAACTTCAATAACTTCTTCAGGAGAAGTTGGAACAGCGAAGAAAGTTTGTGGGATACTAGGAACATCGAACGGGTAGCTCAAACCTAATTTATTTACAGATGATGAAGGAGGAAGGAGAGTAGAGAGAAAATCGGTCAGTGAAGCCGAGTTGACTAATTCAGGTTGCGGGAACGGAGAATAAGACCGGTTATGAGAATTAAATAATCGATTCAAATGGTGCCATTTAGCATTGTTAGAAGATAATTGAGAAAATAATTTATCATAATAATTCTTCTTTGAGTTATTTATAAAGTTTTTTAAATAATTAGAAAAATCTTTAAACTTTCTAGTTAGTATAGGAGAGGGATTACGGCGTAATTTACAGTAAAGATAGTTTTTCTTCTTGGAAAGAGAAAGAATATGAGGTGTAATCCATGGTTTGCGGATAATAGTTGATGGAGTAACTTTTCTGATAGACTTAGAAGTGAAATAACGATTATAACCAAGCTGAAAATGAGACAGGAAAGAATCAAATAAGATATTAGTGTCAGATGAGTTAGGTAAAATCAAAGACCAGTCGGTTAAAGATAAGAAGGAATTAAACATAGCTATTCGATTAGAAGAAATAATTCTAAATGATGTTAAAGGGCTGATAGCAGAAATGTTAGGGGTTAATATATTAAAAATTGTAAAGAGGGGAAAATGATCCGAAATTGAAACATCTAGGGTTTGGCTAAATAGAATAGAATTAGAGTTAGAAAAACAAGAATCGATCGCGGAGTAAGAGCTATGCTGTAGTGAGAAATGAGAAAAAGAATGTGTCGTGGGCATTAAGCCGGATCTATAGATGGGGTCAAGAAGTAGTTTCAAGCTAGTTGAGGGCTTATTGAAATCAATATTGAAGTCCCCAATCAGTATTATAGTTTTCCGAGAAATCTGAAGTTTAGATAACAACGAAGAAATATATGAACAAAAGATAGGAAAATTACCTGACGGGGGACGGTAAACTGAAACAATTAGATATTTATTATTGACACAGACGGTTAATATTTCAAAATCTATGGAAACCTGAGTATATTCGTTAAGAATTTCATGAAAAAAA
>JAHWFO010051102.1:70428-85925 GCA_023313115.1 Rhysida immarginata | reverse complement strand
ATAGTTAAATAATAACGGCGGTTGGTTAAAAGATCAGTAAGCCACTGAAGAGGGGGGCCTTTTATATTATAATAAGAAGATAATTTGAAAAGAAGAAGAGGAAGAGAAATGGAATCAAAAGCTTTGGAGAAGTCAATGAAAATGGTAGCCACAATTTTATTAGAGGACATTTCGGAGGAAACATATTCAACTAGTTCGTATATTGCTGTATCCACACTCCGTCTCGGGACAAAACCATGTTGGTTAGTACTGATAAGGTTAAAAGAATAGATGAAGTTAGACAGACGTGTATAAAAGAGTTTCTCAAAGATTTTCGCGAACACAGGGAGAGTGGAAATTGGTCTATAATTAGAGAATAATTTTGGATCGCCTTTTTTAAAAATCGGCGTGACTCTAGTAAGCTTAAGTACTGAAGGATAAGTGCCGGTAATTATAGAGGTATTGAATATAAATGCTAAAGGTAAGGCTATTAAATGTCTAACAGTTATAATGATGTCAGGTCGTAAATCTAGAGGATCCGAAGTTGTGGATAGTTTAAGTTGACCAATAACTTCAATAACTTCTTCAGGAGAAGTTGGAACAGCGAAGAAAGTTTGTGGGATACTAGGAACATCGAACGGGTAGCTCAAACCTAATTTATTTACAGATGATGAAGGAGGAAGGAGAGTAGAGAGAAAATCGGTCAGTGAAGCCGAGTTGACTAATTCAGGTTGCGGGAACGGAGAATAAGACCGGTTATGAGAATTAAATAATCGATTCAAATGGTGCCATTTAGCATTGTTAGAAGATAATTGAGAAAATAATTTATCATAATAATTCTTCTTTGAGTTATTTATAAAGTTTTTTAAATAATTAGAAAAATCTTTAAACTTTCTAGTTAGTATAGGAGAGGGATTACGGCGTAATTTACAGTAAAGATAGTTTTTCTTCTTGGAAAGAGAAAGAATATGAGGTGTAATCCATGGTTTGCGGATAATAGTTGATGGAGTAACTTTTCTGATAGACTTAGAAGTGAAATAACGATTATAACCAAGCTGAAAATGAGACAGGAAAGAATCAAATAAGATATTAGTGTCAGATGAGTTAGGTAAAATCAAAGACCAGTCGGTTAAAGATAAGAAGGAATTAAACATAGCTATTCGATTAGAAGAAATAATTCTAAATGATGTTAAAGGGCTGATAGCAGAAATGTTAGGGGTTAATATATTAAAAATTGTAAAGAGGGGAAAATGATCCGAAATTGAAACATCTAGGGTTTGGCTAAATAGAATAGAATTAGAGTTAGAAAAACAAGAATCGATCGCGGAGTAAGAGCTATGCTGTAGTGAGAAATGAGAAAAAGAATGTGTCGTGGGCATTAAGCCGGATCTATAGATGGGGTCAAGAAGTAGTTTCAAGCTAGTTGAGGGCTTATTGAAATCAATATTGAAGTCCCCAATCAGTATTATAGTTTTCCGAGAAATCTGAAGTTTAGATAACAACGAAGAAATATATGAACAAAAGATAGGAAAATTACCTGACGGGGGACGGTAAACTGAAACAATTAGATATTTATTATTGACACAGACGGTTAATATTTCAAAATCTATGGAAACCTGAGTATATTCGTTAAGAATTTCATGAAAAAAAGAATTATTAAAATACATGCATATTCCACCACCCCGTTTATTGATGCGACTGATGGATATCGTTTTGTAGTTCGGAATATCAGGAATTTCAGATGGGTCGTAACACCATGTTTCAGTAAAGAGAATAACTTTGGACATAATTAGAATGTTATCTAAAGTAGTGAGAACATTATAAAGCGCTTCTTCAATGAGACATGAGACAGAAGTGATTAAGCGCATGAGGCCCCCTTTCTCTGATTGGCTAATCTGAAACTTCCTGTGACACACCCTGTTTTTCTCTTGTTGGATGAACTATAGGGCCCTGTCGATGCTACCTAACGCTAAAGGCACGCTACTATTGCGACTTTGCTCCTCTCTCTCCTGCGAGAGCGAAAAATGTATTGCTTGCAAATTCACTGCTTGGTTGGGGTGGCTGGGTCCGTCTAGTTGGACAGCATTCTCTATATATCTGGCACTGGACGTTGAAATGTCGTTTAAGCGTTCCTCAATAGAAAGCTCCTCTTCGTTTTCTCTTGAAAGCGAAGATTTAAACTCCGACAATTTCGCTGCTTGGCTGCTATGACTGGTCCCGTCTACTTGGCAAGAAATAGCTGAGCTATCGGTACTGGATGAAATGAAATCGCTGAGAGAATCTTTTCTGACAACTACATGGTTAAGAAGTTCTCTAGAGTTCTCTAAGGGATTTAGTCTGTATGTCCTTTCATTATCAATTGAATTGACTGCTTGGCTACTAAGGCCGGTCCCGTCAACTTGGCAAGAAATGACTGAGCACTGGGCACTGGATGCAATGAAGTCGCTGAGAGAATCTTTCCTGACAACTACGTTGTTCACAGGTTCACTAACTTTCTCTAAACGGTTTTGTCCATATGTCCCTTAATCGCCCAAATTATTTGTAAGGTCGTTGACCTGTGCCACTGAGGGAACCCTTGCATTATCCAGAGTCTCGTTACCCGCGATGATTCCGCTTAACGTCAGCTCAAAGTTCGCTGTGGCAAATCCTGCCTGTTTCAATTGATATGAATCACAATTACGTACTCCTCGCAACTGAAAAGTCCGTGTCCTATACCTTCTAAAGTTCTTATCCTCTTTAGAATAGCTGATGGCACTAATCGCCGGCGAATTGAATATAGAAACGTTACTCTTACTTGTATGCTGGCAGCATGTCTTGCTCGATACTGCTCGACCACGGTCGTAAGGTTTCTCCCCGTTGGCGACAGTCTTTCCTTCTCTTCTCCAACGGTTACGTCTCTTCCCTTCGGAGCGTCTTTCCGCATTCGATGAATTTCTCGCTGGCGGCGGATTCTTAACATCGCCCGTATTTGTGGCTGAGTCGTGCTTTCTTGGTTTCCACGGCCATTTCCCTATCAGTTGTCGATAGCCTCTTTCAATCCATCCTCTTTCTCCGGTTCCTAATTTCTTCTCCCTGTCTTTCAAAAAATCTTTATTTTTCTCAATTCCATTTTTCTTCTTTTCCGCCAATGGGCAAGCGAGTAGATCTCTCTCCTTCCGACCTCTTCCATTCTCTTCCATGGGGGCCAGCTTTTTCTTCACTCTATCTTGCTCGCTTCTCTCTACTTCATCCGCTGTCCCCTCATTGGCTCCTTCCAATGACGACACTAACTGATGAGACCTCTCCTTCTCCTCCACTGTCACCTCATTCGATTTCTTTATTTCTCCCCGAAGATGAGGTGGTACTCCCGAAATTTATTTCAGTACAGTGCGGCCCTCGGATAAAAAAAGGTTGGGCACCGCTGGTCTAGAACGCTCCAATTTTCTGTGTTATTTTTAAATATGTCTTTGAAATTGTTATTTGTGTTGTTGATTTCTTGATTATTTGTTATTTTTGGGTTTGTAGTGGTTATTAATGTTGTTGTCATGTTGTTTGTTATTTTTGGTTTGATTTTTAAGTTTGGTATTTGTTCTAGTATTTTTTCTTTTCTTTTCTATTTATTATTATCATTTTATGATGAGGCGTATAGGAAATCTTAAAGTGGAATATCTATGGCTAGGAATGAGTCAACACACACTTTATAATAAACAACAAAAGATTTTATTAATGACAGTAAAAGAAACTAGAATGCAAAACATATACGCTAGATAAACATGGTAGAACCTAAAATTATACACTATCAAAAGAAAATACGAATTCAAGTGCTCACCTTGTCTCGCACTAGTATTAGTACAAAATGAATAAATTACGCAATGGAGTGGTAGTACAGCCGCGGCGACTCGCTATGCACAGTTAACAGCCTAGACGCATGGTTCTGCAGCAGTGTTGCCAAGTCTGACGCGAGCGCCATCCCTAAATAGTGTCAAAAATTCCCTAAATTTTCCCAGATCTTTCCTATTTATCCCTGAAAAATTCCCCAGGTTTCGTGCAAAGAGAAGTGAAAGAAAAGAACAAATTTTTTACATACCGTAAATACTGTATTTAGCGCCGGACCTGAAATACCGGCCCGCCTGCATTAAACGTCTGGGGGTTCGCTGAATATTTGCAAATAAGCGCCGGATCTTCAATAACCGCGGGGCGCTTATTTTAATTCATTTCGTGGATTTTTCTTCTCTTGCAAATGCCATTGCTAAACCGGAAATTAGATACCAGCGTGATTGTCTTCTAATTTCTTGCTTTTAATTTTGGATTCAGTCAAGCAACATAGCTGATGATAAATGAAAATATCACAGTTATAGCATCAATTTTCATCTCGCAACAGTAAAGTAGGCTGAAAACCATTCTACAGAGGCTGCAGCCAAGCTGTTTAGCACTGTCTCTAACGGGAATGGAAAACACAGCAGTATACTTTTAGAAAAAATGAAGGAGAAGGGTGAGAATTTTGCATAATAGTATCCATGACAGTTGTGCAGAATTTTATAAGCGCCGGACCTGTAATACCGGCCCGCCTGCATTAAGCGCCTGGGGGTCCGCTGAATTTTTGCAAATAAGCGCCTGGGGTCCGCTGAATTTTTGCAAATAAGCGCCCGGGCGCTTAATACAGTATTTACGGTACATTATCTTTTAATTCGCACTCCGTTTCCAAATTTTTAAGGTATCTCTGCTTATATTGTTTTTTCTTTGTCGTGCTAGCCATGACTTCTGAAGTAACAAATTTGATTCAGGGAAAATTCGGGAAAAATCCTCTAAAATCTTAAAACTTATTGTTTAGTAAGGTTTTTCCTAAGTACTCGATATATCGATACTTTCAAATTTGAACAAAAAAGTAGCCCAATTTGCGATAAATCGCCCAACCTGGCAACCCTGACGTGCATCATAAAATAAAAAAAAAATAATTACGTGGCACGTAATACGTGCTAGCTTTTTAGCTATCGAAATAAATAACAAAATTAATTGAGAGAGAAGAAAAACCTAAAAACTTTGATGTCTACTTACAATTGTGAAGTCTTCAAAACAAGGAACACCCAAAAACATTTATTTATCATATCCTTATTTATCAGCTTATAAAAACCCAAGACACACATATAAAGCACCAATGGGAGGCCAGCGCCAAATCTCGAATTTAAATTGGAGTGATCGCTCCAGCAGTAGCTCTCTGGATGACGTTAGAGCAAGTGCTCAAGTGTTCCTGTATGAGAAAATGATATGCGCAGTTTCTCTGTCACAGAGAGTTTTCTGGCTAATTCACATGTTTGGCAAGGATGCTTCAACGAATGCCTTCAGTGTTTGCATTCATCCTAATATATCAAGATCTAGGAAACGTTGTTCATTGCGATGATGAAATATTCATCATCAACTAGACCAATCAGTGACAACATGAGGTGGATATTGATGTGCCAATTATGGTAGTTGGCGATTTCAATGTAGACACTAGATTAAATATACACGCTCTTAGATTGGTTACTATATCCGTTACAATAAGAACATAGGAGCAGAAACAATGATATGACGTAATCAGGTCTTTACATCGGAAGAGCTGTTGTAATGTGTGTCTGTTATAAATTTGCGGTTTCCCGAACAAATCCCCCTGTAATTAACTAGGGTGCAGATTTAAAAAAAATCTTAAACATTTATTCCGGTGAGATCTCTGCATGTACTGTTTTACTTGTTTAATATAAATAGTTACACTGAGCTCAATAAAATATTAAATTAATATGTAACTTACAACAAACTAGTCAGAATATTTAAAAATATTGACAATAAAGTTGAAAAAAAAATGCCATGCCGAAACTTTTCAGTCATTAAGTAAGCATTACAAAAATAGATTGTACTATAAAAGATACATCTTGGCGTTAAGAACCCCTTTCATCCCTCCTAATGTAATGTGCACAATAAGAGCTAACAAGTTCGGCTATAAAAAATTATACTTATATACTTACAAATTAACGAACTAATTGACTTTACTGTTCCGCTGGGACAAAGACAAATGGTCCCAAATCTTATGTAATGCGGGGGCAGGTAAAGGTTTGGTGTATATATCTGCGTGCATGTCAGAGGATGGGCAGTAGGTGAATGCCACATTCTGGAGATCGATTGAGCGCGAAATAAAATTAAGCAATCTTAGAATATGCCTCGTCCTACTCTTGGACCCAACGTACTTAGACATGCGATTGCGGATGTTGAATCCGTATAAATAATCGTCGGAAATGTGATGTAACCCCCCTGTCCGATTTGAGTAATCAGGTCCCATCATCGGAACGACTTCACGCACTCTGATATAGCAATTACTTCAGCTTCTCAACTGCTGAGGGCTACTAGACGCTGTTTCTTTGAACACCAACTGAGCGTATTTTGACCCATCTTAATGAGAACACCAGAATATCCCTTACTTTGTGAGGTAACGCTCCAGCTAGCATCAGCGTATGCACACAAAGGACCAGTCGACTGAACGAAGGTCAGAGACGTTTCACAAGTGCGCACCAAATAAGCTGCCACAACTTTGAGTGCCGTCATATGTAAATTTGTAGGAGATCTGGCATATCACCACAATCTCGTAATTGCATAAGCTATATCCGGGCGAGTACATGTCATAATGTACATTAATGATCCCAAAAGAGATTGGTAAACAGTTGGGTCGATTGGTTGCGATCCTTCTGCTTCATCCAAAATTACGTGTGGATTGAGAGGAGCACTCCTGAGCTTGGCATTCTGCAGCTGGTACTCTTGGGCGATTTGCTGAATGTAGTGGGCCTGAGACAATTGTATGGAGTTACCATCACGGCTCACTCGCATGCCCAAAAGGTGACAAACGCCAAGGTCCATCAACTCAATATCACGTCGTAAAATATCCACCAGTGAAGTCGGGCATTGAACATCATTAGTGGCGGCGACGATGTCATCCACATACACGGCGAGGAGGATTGAACATCTGTTGTCATTGTAGATGAATAGGCTATCATCTACTCGTGAAAGCGTGAAGTCCATGCGAAGAAGGAGTTGACACAATTTCATGTACCAACATCTGCCACTTTGCTTCAGTCCATACAGGGACTTGCGAAGTTTTCACGCTTCGTCCACACGCGCTGATAGTCCTTTGGGTGGCATCACATATATGGTATGGTCAATAGGTGCATGCAAATATGCACATTTCACATCATATTGTTGCAATGACATGCCTGTGTTGACTGCCACTACGAACAGTAGTCGTAACGATTTCATCCTTATCACAGGTGAAAAAACGTCAGTTATTGGCTGCCATATACCTGTCATGAGCCGACTTCGACCAACCTTGCGTTGTACTTTATGCGATATATCCCTTCAGTTTTTGGGATTTTTGTATTGGGGGGCTTAGGAACCAAATCCTAAACTTGGTGAAGATGAAGCAAATCTAACTCGTTCTTCATTGCCAACTCTTCCACGATGTTGTGGAGAGGCGAGTGCTTGCTCATAAGATAGAGGAGTTGTTAAAGGGACGTCCAGGGGCTTGGCAAGATTCACGTTAGGAGGGGGTACAATCCAGCTCGCTGTTTTTCTGAATTCTCTTTAAGTCTTTGGGATCATCGCAACTCAGGAGGACGGGTGACACAGCTGAAGAGGGTAAGTCACAAGGTTGATCTCTCTGTTGAGGTTGTTCCAAGAATGGCACAGGTGAAGCTTGAGTCGTAGAAGCTGACGTGTCATTCACTTGGGAAGGTGACTGTTGAAAAGTCTCCTCGAGGGCCGAAATGGAAACGGGTCAGAACTACCTGTTAACTAGGTCTATATCATCATTTTCGAGGACCTCCAACGGGGGAGAATCGTAAGGAAGTTGTGGCATTGTGGGAATCATGAACAGCGGTTCGTGAGACGCAGTCATTTCAGAGAATGTATGAGGAAAGGAATGCACAGATCGAGCACGAAGCAGCTTGGATTCCTCAACTGAATAGACGAGGTACCCTTGAGACGATGCTGAGTGTCCCATAAAGATCCCGCGCTTCGCATGCGCTTGGAGCTTGGATCCTTGCGATTTCGGAATAAAATAATACACGAGACACCCAAATTGTGCTCGATGTTTGAAGGTGGGTCTTTTACCAGACCTTAACTCTTCTAGGTAAAGATCTGCCATTGCCGCTGCAAGATTCCAATACCGGTGGGAAACGTTGGAAGAGGCAAGCAGGACTCTTATTCCATCACAAATGGAGCGGACTGCCCTTTCTGCAACACCATTTGACTGGGGTTTCTCAGGTATGGTAAACTGTTGCGTTATCCCCTCTGAAGTACAAAATTCAGTTAACTCGTTGTTGGTGCATTCTGTGCCATTGTCAGATATTATGTGGACTAGTCGGTTTCCTGTCGATCGTTGTAACCGTTTGATTAAGCTTATCAAGGCTTGCAGTTCCTTTGCTTTAGTAGAAACAGAATACACAAATGTCTTGCAGGTAAAATCATCGACGGCGATCAAGAGGTGTTTGTGGCCATAAGCAGAGGTAACTGGCATGGGACAGATCGTGTCCACGTGGAGGAGATACAAACGGCGGGTAGACTGTTGGCATGGAACAGTTCTATGAAGCGCGTTAGTCATCCCTGCCTCTAAGTCATTATGGATATCCAGATAAAAAACTACGGCGGAATGAACTGGACGTGCCGTTTGGCAAACGGGTGGAGTTTGATATAAAACTGGCAGGATTGGGAGATCTGCGACCTTCTCCTGTGCAGTCACTGCTACACCTTGTTCGGAAGTTATTGTGTAACCATTGGGACCTAAAGACAACTTATATATCCCTGTTTGGCTAACTGACTCATTGAAACCAGGTTAAATCGCGCTTGAGGAGCATAAAGCGCGTCGTGTAAAGTTAACGGGACACTCGCGATTCCTATACCGGTCACGGTAATGGATTTCTTAGGGTTTGCAGTGTGAATATCTCTATGACAGCTCTACATAGACGTTAAGAACCTTTTGTCCTTAATAACATGGAAGGAGCTGCCAGTATCCATTATCCATTCTTGCTTTGGGGGCCCAACGTATCTTGCTGCAGGTTTCTGCCTCTTGGCTTCGCCATCGCGCTTGCGAGATTTACGCACTGGACGTGGGGCGCGTGTGTTAGGTGAAGGCAGCCGCTGGGGAACGCGAATTTTGGACGTGCCGGATGCAGGTAATAACTGCTTCGAAGGGCAGACAGACCTTACATGTCCTTAGCCACCACAATTGTAACACGTTACGCCAAAGCGCTGTTGGGTACAAGAGGGAGAAGGGGACACACAAGCAGGCGTTGTAGTGACACAAGAGGCAATGCCAGATGAGCGTTCACGTGAATTAACTTTGAACACAACACTCAACTGGCTATGAAAAGCTTAGAGGGCGTAAGGATCAGTTTGCACTGAGAGCGTTAAAGGTGTATAAGTCGAAGGCAAATCAGTTACCATATGGTCAATTAGGGTCTTGTTATATATGGATATGATACGGCACACGCCTCCGCGCGGATTTGCAATGCACGTGCTACGTATACATTGGGGTCATCTGTGTCATAAAAGCTAAGAGCTGAAAGGCGTCGCATAACTTCCGCCTGAGTCACAGAATCGGGTCGGGCATAACGCCGACGGATGGTTTCCCATATGGAAAATGGATTGTCATCCTGCAACATGACTACAATGTCCATGCTTGACAAATAATGTCTTACACGTGCCCATTCCATTCGAACAGCGGATCTCTCTCGATCCGAAGTGGGTAAAGAAGTTTTAGCGTGTACATATTTGTCTAATCCCTTTGATTCCAGGAATGCTAACATATGATACTTCCATTGGTGAAAGTTAACGCCGGTGGGCTTAGGGATTGAACAAAGGAAGACTCAGCCATCAAAGGTAGAGTCAGCCATAATTGGACAAAAAATAAATTCCAATTCCACCAACCATGCTCTGCTACCAGTGATGAGGTATACAGGAAACCTTAAAGCGGAATATCTATGGCTAACATGAATACCATGAGCCAACACACACTTTGTAGTAAACAAAAAAAGATTTTATTAATGACAGTAAAAGAAACTAGAATGGAAAACATATACTATGGATAAACATGGTAGAAGCTAAAATTATACACTATCAAAAGAAAATATGAATTCAAGTACTCACAGTGTCTCGCACTAGTATTAGTACAAAATGAATAAATTACGCAATGGAGTGGTAGTACAGCTGCGGCGACTCACTACGCACAGTTGTGTAGTGAAATAGCCTAGGCACATGGTTCTGTAGATAAAAAAATTCAGATATGGAGAAAAACAGCAAAGATTGTACTATCCGAATGAAATAGGCTTCGTAGCCAAGCCTAAACATGGTGAAACTTCAAACAAATGAGCGATAGGTCGAAATCAATATTGACACCCATGAAACGTGGGGACTGCGTCGACAAACTCGTAATTGCAATTGCGGAGGTACTATTTTTAGGCTGAAGCAATAAGAAAGAAACACTAGCAAAGAGAGAGGCCATCATGAGGCTGCAAAAGGAGGACAGAAATGGAGAAGACTGGTCGCAAGACCAATGGATAGAGAAGATGGCGAGAGAATGTACTAAGCAATTAAAAAATAGAACACTGATTGCGCAACAATCAGACAGTACAACATCTCGTGACCAAGTTAATTAATTGCGAAGGAAAACGCTGCGCGAGACCAAGAACACGCATCACGCGCTTTCGAAAAGAATTTTGCGACAACAATGGTTCACGCACTACAACATTGAATTGCGTAAATCTAATTGCAAACTATGAATAAAAAATAACATTTTAAATGATAAAAAAATATTATTCACTACGGGATTTAATGCATAAATTTGCGATTTCCCGAACATTTTAATTTACTGCATTTGCATTAAAAAAAAGAGAACATGAAGTTATTAAATTTATTATCATACACTCCTTTTCTTTAATAAAAGATTAAGATATTTCATTTTTTGTAAATGTTATTAATAGCCACATATTTTCTACTTACAGCTACTTAGAAAATTTAATTTCATACAGGTGTTTAACACAATGATGTCATTTGCTGTATGTATGCGGTTTAGTATCTAGCCTTCATAGGACAATCCTTAAAAAAGCTTAGGAGAACAAAATACCAAGATGAAGCCTTAATTGTTATATCATTTTTAATATGCCATTACCGTATTATAATTCGTCTAATTATGGTAAGAAGACAGAAAATTCAAAAAATTTTCCTTATAACTTGATAAAGCTCTAATGTTTAATTTTACAAAATTATTCCTTTCTTCTTTTTACTTTAGCTTGGGAGTTTGGTTATGAGGGCTATGTTCTCTCTTGCACTCTCAATGATGGGATTCTGTAGTTTGGGAATTTCCCCGTGGAAAAAGTTTTATGGAAAAAGTAACAAAATTTTTAAGAAAGAGTCAATAAACAAGCGAAATCGGGGCTCCATTCAAAAACGTTAGCTGCGCGTGACGTCATCTTAGCCAAACCGTAGCCGACGAAAAAAGACAGGCCAGGGCACTAAAAAGTCACATGACCAAAGTAGATCTAGCAGCAATGCAATTTTCATTGTATCCATCTTGGATTTCAATAATCCGTGTTTTTTCGTTTGTTGTAAACAATGAAGATTGGATTGTTCCTCGATCTACTTTGGTCATGTGACTTTTTAGTGCCCTGGCCTGTCTTTTTAGTTGGCTTTCAGCCAAACTAAGGCCGACGAGATTTATAAGCCCTGTAAATCTTGTCGGGCCTGTGCAATAAATACCACCTATACAGAATGCCTGCGCACAGAAACTGTATGCATTGTTACATCATCATAGAAAGGCCAAATTTATGGTTTATTATTGGTAGAAATACGATTAACAATAGCTGCTTTAAAGTGGTGTAACAATGTATGACGTTTCTGTGCTCAGGCATTCTGTCTAGGTGGTGTTGGCCTGTGCCTGTGAATCGCGCCACGGCATGTTAATCTCGTCGGTCTTGGTTTGGCTAAGCTGATGTCATAAGCAACGCTCTTACGGGAATTTTTGATAATATTGAAAAGGAATTTAAATTACCGGAAGCGGCATTTAATTTATGATATCTTTATTAAAAATGAAAGTAAAAAAAAATAAAATTGATATTTAGTATCAGTAAAGTATTAAAAACTATATGAAATCTACTTCTTCCCGATTTGGTGTCATTTGCACTTAAAATAAATGTGCGTAAAATAACATCCAATAAATTGCACGTACGAGAAAATTAAGAAAAGTTAAGAGAAAGTTCGAAACGTAAGAGAAGAATTAAAAAAATGAAGTTTATAGAACACTCTTTGGGAACAAACGACAAGCCGAGATGCGCTTTTAATGTCAGCCATTGTGATTTATTGCAAAGCGAAACTGAACTTTAACACCCTTAGTTTAGCTCCGGCTTCTTTTGTGCGAAGAGAATTTTTTAGGTGTCGTTGTTTTCATATCTTTTTCGCTTTATAAAACACGTAGCTTAAAAATAAAAACTGAATATTTAATATTTGTTCAAGATATTAGCCTTTATAACGTGCCTTTTTGAGACACAAAAAGCGAGGATCGTTTTTTGCCTTTGATTTTTAATAATTCAATGAACCTGTAAAAGCCACTGAATTAATCGCAATATTCACCTTCTTGATAATCTCTTTTTTAAGTCTGTTTACTTTCAGCGCATGCCAAGACACTCACCCGTTTCTTAGCGTTTCAATCGGTTAGTTATTCGACAGTCTGTGCATTCCAACACTTGCTAATTTCTTCTCCGACCAATGGAATTTCCAATTCTGCTTCGTTTACGTTTAGGAGGTTTATGTGGCCCCCTCCGATTTAATAAGAATTAAAGGGTTTACCTAACGCTTTCTGGTGCGTTTGCGTAAAGATAATAGGTACCGCTTCTACTTCTCTTAAAAGCAAATCTAGAATGCTAATACATTATGTCTGGCCAGGCAAACCTTTAACAGGAATATTTGTTTAGGAGCAGTTACCTGCAATAGGAGTATTTATATAAAAGTCGGACAATACAAGCACTTTTAATTTAATGTATTCATTTTTTTGTAGAGCAGAAACATTGGACTCACGCTTCCGGTCGGTTGGGAATTAGGGCAAGCCAAGCGAGTTTAAATTGACCATTAATTAATTCTTAGGTATTTTCAATTGTATTTGTACAAGAAAGTCATAAAATTAACTTTCAACTCTTAGCCAGAAGCTGTTGTTGTAAGCTAAAGTACAATGCGGATTCCGACTTAGTAACTTTCTATTTATCTTTGTTCAAGCAAAATATTTTTTTGTGTTAAATATTATATATATGAATTATTGAAAAAAGAATTGTATTTATCATCTAAGATTTTGGCTACAACAATTATTCGGAATTTAATTTTTTTAATAGTTCCATTCTTAGTCAACAATAATTTTTGTCTACTTTTTTCTCTCGTGAATAAGAGAGGATTTTAAAACCTATCTTTTGAGGTTTATTTTCCGCCCTTAGGCGTTCGGTATGACGTAGTGCCTCGTGCAATTCGAGCTCGTGCTTTAGGTTTTTTTGTTTGGATAAAATAATAATTATAGGATGAGGGTCAGAATCTTGCGACAGGCTGGGGAGAAGTAGTCAATCACTTCAAGCTAGTGGAGTCCGCAAAGGACTTTAGCAATATGTCTTACCCTATCGTCTTCAGTGGTCCATTGGACTTAGTCAATGATGCAGTTACGCGTAACAATGTCTCAGAGGCCTATTGCGACCTAAATTTCTAGATAGATAAAGTATGGACACTCCCGCCATTTCTCTGCAAAATTCCATCTACAGGAATGTCAAAAAGATCAAATAGCGGGTTATTATGCAACAGCATTGCAAGAACCGGAAAAATTATAATTAATACTGATTTAATAAAGTCATTATAAATATTACTTCCATCCCTGTAGATGTTTCTATGAAGGAATTTTGCACAGAAATGGCGGAGAGTCCATACTTTACCTATCTAGAACTTTATTGCGACCATGAGGATTTCTCTATAAACGCAAGATTTGCTTAATGCTACTGTTCACCAACGATGTAGAATGAAGAGCCATTTCCAGATAACATTTATTTTTCTCTTCGAAGCTCAACTAGATAAGATGGCGGTCGAAGGAATCCTTCTCTCACTCAAGAACTCAGTTTGATTTTCTCCTCGGAATGCCGTCTACTATTCGAGTGATTCGCCGGAGGGCGCTTTCTTGTCAGAAACTGAACATGAGGTAGTTTATTCCTTTACTTTTCTAACGACACCATATTTTATATCGGATAAGTGTATCCTTTTGCGGATACGTTTGTAGCTATTCAAAGAATCTCTGAAGCCTAACTCTCGTCCTTCAGCCATTCCGTTTGCTTCCAACACGTGGTTTCATTTTACCATATGAAACCTTTCCACTTTGTAGAAATCAAGCCTTTGTAACATGTCCACGCACTCTTTTGAAACGAATTCCTTTTTCACTATGGATCTTTACCCGATGCAAGAGACAGTCCTAGTTAAACTTGTTGATCTCCTTTAATATTAATTTGAACGCAACTTTATTGTTTTAAGCTGGTTTTATTCCATTCAATTTTATTGTTGGATTTTCTTTCCTTACTCTTATTTTCATTATATATATACAAGTTATTATATACATCTAATTTTTTTTTGTCTGCGCCTTTTTCTTTTAGGAAATCTGTATTGTCTTTAGCCCGTTGCGACCGGAAAATTTTTTTGTTTCCTATTGTGTTGTTTTCCCTTCCTTTGTTTTTTTGTGTAGTAAAATATGTTGCCATATCCCCGAAAAGTGTGAACCTCCTTCGTGTTTTGGGGTGACGAGGTAAGTTTCATCATTAATTAGAAGAAAATGTAAACTGTCTTCCTTAGTCTTTTTGTATTTTTCAATTTTTAATTTAGTTTAGTTTTTTGGTTTTGTTTGACTACCTGAATTTTTTTTTTCCTCGTCCTGATTGCGTTACCCTTTGGATCTACTACTTTCTTGTATTTGGAGTCACGCTTCGGATTCCATTTCCTTCAGCTCTCGTCTTGGACTCGTTGATTTCAAGTCACCTAGGTCTTAGTTGCTTCGTGTTGCGCTCATCAATTTCAACTCCGTTCAGCAACAATGCCGGCTCTAGTGATTTCTATTATTCACAAATATATCTGTCACTTAAATTTTTAATTTTTTTCTCTATATTTATTTTATATTTCCAAGTACTTGTTCGATTCGTTTTCTTTGAACAGTTTCTCTACATCTTCGCTGTTGACGTTTTTCTGAATATTCCCTCAAGTGCGTAGGAATCTCAGCGGACGTTCTTCTCCTTTATCTGTTTAATCAGTGGCGATATCGCCTTTACTTCTTTGATTTTTGTAAAGAAAAAACAAATAGGATTTACTTAATCAATATTTGTATTTTTTTTTCTTTTCTTAATTGTTCTGGCAACAAATTGGCTTGAAATTCAAGGACTATTTGTATAACTCACACAACTGAATCATCTTTGATATGTGACATGTTGATGTCAGTTAGGGTTGCATATGTCCGACGGGAA